>JAGVVM010002254.1:0-49377 GCA_019149425.1 Psidium friedrichsthalianum
GGTTTGGACAAGAAAAGGAGGTGAGAACGTTGAAGAAAAGAGAAGGAACGGGAGAACACAAGTTTTACTGAAGAGAAGGAGAACAGTGCCGACCACTTAGATCAATGCGCCTCGCTGGCAAACCGATGCTGTGCTATTACTTTGTAAAGAGCTGCTTTAGCAAAAACCGCGCCCCCCCTCTCAATATTATACAGGACCACTGCCCTTGTGCGGTGATTGTTGACTTGCTCAATATTTATCAGGGTTTGTGTCTTGTTTGATTGTGGCTGTTCTTATTGGAATGCTTCTCCAATGGCGATTGGCACTTGGGGCTTTAGCAACCCTGCCCGTTCTTATGATCTCTGCTCTAGCCCAGGTTAGCTTTTATCCTTTATCTACCTCTACCCTCAGCGACTCTTTGTATGCCTTGCTAAATGTCTCTAACGCTTATAATGTGCCTCAAGGTTGCGTTTTAGAAAGGACTTGTATCTTTTTATCTCAGTTTTGTTGTAAATAGAAAAGGTCACAGTAGTTGTAACACCTCAGATATCTGTTGCTCGCTCTCCTTTCCCTGGTCCTTCATAGGACTTATAAGATCAGAACGTTCATTGTTGCAAACGCAAGGTGTTATTGATTGCAACTGCAGTGCGATGATTTTTTGCCAAGTGGTATTTTGATGAACCTTAAAACTATTAAGTGATTGTAAGCTGTTTCAGGGAACCTTTTCTGAGGATTTCTGTATACTTTTCTGTTTTTTCATCTATTGCAAATTATCTGTTGTAGAAACTGTGGCTTGCTGGTTTCTCAAGGGGCATCCAGGAGATGCACAGGAAGGCCTCTTTGGTTCTTGAGGATGCAGTTAGAAACATCTATACAGTTGTTGCATTTTGTGCTGGAAACAAGGTAATGGAGCTATACAAAGTACAACTACAGAAGATATTGAGGCAGAGTTTCCTCCAAGGAACCACAATTGGCTTTGCATTTGGTTTCTCACAGTTTCTCCTTTTTGCCTGCAATGCTTTTCTACTCTGGTACACCGCCTTATCTGTCAAGAATGGTTATATGGATCCGCCAACAGCTGTCAAAGAGTATATGGTATTCTCTTTTGCGACATTTGCGTTGGTCGAACCTTTTGGATTGGCTCCATACATACTCAAACGGCGGAAATCTCTTGCCTCTGTGTTTAAAATAATAGATCGAGTGCCTCAAATTGACCCGGATGATAGTTCTGCATTGAAACCTCCCAATGTTTATGGAACCATTGAGCTGAAAAACGTGGACTTCTGTTATCCAACTCATCCAGAACTGTTGGTACTTAGCAATTTTAGCCTCAAGGTTAACGGAGGACAAACTGTAGCAGCGGTGGGAATTTCAGGGTCCGGAAAGAGCACTATAATATCTTTGATAGAAAGATTCTATGATCCAGTTGCAGGGCAGATCTTACTGGATGGACGAGATCTTAAATTGTACAACTTGAGATGGCTGAGGAGCCATCTGGGTCTAGTTCAGCAGGAACCGGTCATCTTCTCAACAACCATAAGGGAAAACATCATTTATGCACGCCACAATGCAAGTGAAGCTGAGATGAAGGAGGCAGCTAGGATAGCCAATGCCCATCATTTCATAAGCAGCTTGCCTCATGGTTATGACACGCATGTGGGAATGAGAGGTGTGGATCTGACCCCAGGACAGAAACAGCGAATTGCCATTGCCCGTGTTATCTTGAAAAATGCGCCTATATTGCTGTTGGATGAAGCTAGTTCGTCAATCGAGTCTGAGTCAAGCCGAGTGGTCCAGGAGGCACTCGACACCTTGGTGATGGGTAACAAAACTACCATTCTGATAGCGCACAGAGCCGCGACGATGAAGCATGTTGACAACATTGTAGTTCTTAATGGTGGACAGATTGTGGAAGAGGGAACCCACGACACTTTGATGGCCAAAAACGGCTTATATGTAAGCTTGACACAGCCGCGCTTTGGAAAGGGTTTGCGGCAGCATCGACCTGTCTAGATCTGAATTCAGATGAGTCGCGACTTAGTTTCGTTTGTATATGTGGGAGTTCCTCCAGAAAGCTAAATTATCTGGGGATTCCCAAGCAATTATGAAAGAGATGTCGACATGCACTGAGCTGGCGTTGACAGATGGCGTGATGGCAAAAAAATTGATGAGGCTTACTTAGATCACTGTTCATAGAAATCTGTAAATTAGGGTGGTGTTTACAGTAGTTTTTCCCGTTGTTCTTTAGTAATCAGTACAGGGTGTTCGATATAGGAGTTTCAGAGTGTGGAGTGATGGCGGTTGAAGACATGCTTTTGTCCAGGATAGATGCATATTCTTTTGGATCTTTTGATTGGTTTGTGTACATGAGAGGAAAACACTTTCGGTTTAATCCTGCTCTGATCTTCATTTTCTTCCCAATTAACACACTGGTGTTAGGAACAAAGCGAAAGTGTTGCTTTACCAAGAAAAAATGTGCATTGTTTTCAGGGGTTATCGATGACAGGATTCAGTTCTTTGTTACGAGCGGGATGAAAGAATTTGAATCAAAACATGGAGAATGATCTTGACCTCATCACATCTATAAACAAGGAAAAAAAAATACATCGCGACTCTCGGACGGCGCTTGGAATGCACCCTCTGTGCACAAGATGGCTCAGATGTCGAGCACTCTAAAAGAGTCCGCGACTACTTTAAGCTTGTTCCTTACTCTTCTCCACCTTCTCTCGTTCGCTGCGACGGTCAGCGTGTAAAATCTCCCTGCTCGGAAAAATGAGAGATGAAATTCACACAAATTTCCGTTGGCTTTCAGGATTACGTGTTTTGGTAGAAAGCGTACCGTTTGCAACTGCAATGGTTGCAAAAGAGCAACTGGCGAAATTTGGAGATCTGAGCTCGTACTCGAATGTGTAGTAGTCCTTCCCATCCACGGTTCTCTGCAATTACTCGATCAACGGGAGACCAATGAATCGGTCTGATTCGCGGTAAAGAATGAATGAATTGCAAGTTGGAGTGATGAAGGGAACTTCAGATTTCATGAAGAGGAGAGCATTAATAGGTGCAAATTACCTCCTGCATGTCAAAAATGTCAGCTATCTGATTCGGTGCAGCGTAAACATTCTTCACTAAGTTAGAGACAACCTGCCCCAGCAAAGGATAAAGTACATAAACAGATTGCGGAGATTCGATGAGAGAAAAAATAAACTCGAAGTATAGTTGTGAAAATCGTGCCTCGTCCATCGGACCCATATCGTGGATGTCTTGCTTATTGGTCGGTATGAATCGGACTCTCACATTCTGCAGCTGCAGATACCGATCCTTGAACGCGGAATCATGCCCCGGAAATCAAATTCCTAAATTGGAACACCAAAAAGAAGTCTCAAGCTGAATCCACAAATTGAACAACAAGTGTTTCTTGTGCTTGCAATCTAACGTGAGATCTTGGAACATACCCTCCAATCCGAGGGGTAATAATATGAATACCCGTCCAAACGGTCGACGAAAGCTTGATAATTTGCCGGCATTTCTGCACCAGAATCAAGAAAAGGAATGCTAACCGGCTCTTTTTTTTTGCAGTATCACATAATTTTCATCTTCTGAGAAAGCTTAGAACTTTAGAACTAAGAGACTGAGCATCACCCGTTACCACACCTTGAGCTAGAAGAGAACTGGCGGGCGATAAACTTGCTGTCAACGACCCAACAGCGCCCAAGAGCAAAGGCCTCCTCTTGCAGTTGCCTGAAACTTAGCCGAATTTTCCATCCCTTAATTTCGCAAGAATTCATCCCAGGATGCTATATTACATTCGTCGGATTAATGACTCACTTTCTTCATTGAAGGCTGCAGTGTGATCGCCCAAGCACGTGATGGCGTGATGAAGAGGAAGCTCACCGGTTCGAGGCGGCTCGTTCAGCTGTGGAAGCATAATGGACACAAACAGCGAGTCATATTCAGAAATCAAGAACAGAGAACAGAGAACACAGAATGATGACAGACCTTCTCTTTGAAGGTTCGTGGAACCCAACTCAGGGAGAGTGAAGAAACCGCCATGAACGTAGCAACTCTGGTTTAGATGCTCGTTGGTTGTGCAAAGTCTACTTTCGGATGATGTACGTTTAAGAGCTTGTGGTCGTGTGAAACCCTTTTTTTTTTTTTTCCTTCCTTTATTTTGCCCTTTTTTCTTTCCCTGTGAAATGGATAATTCGGTTATTCAAGGATTGATGGAAAGGAAATCACGAGAGCTTCTGCACGTGAGTCGCACGTGTTGTGAGCTAGCAGAAGCGCGTAATGGGCGGAGGACACTATATTTATTTCCACATGATCAATTATATTTTCCTATCTATGACCCAAAAGGAAAAAAAAAATTTAAAATTATATTTTTCTATGGCCATTTGTTTTGGCCTTTTAGAAAATTTACTTAGTCAACACTTAAAATGCTACGAGCATCATTTATTTCATGATAAACGAATGATTGAATTGTTTATAAGATAAATAAACGAATTTTTCCTTTATTGTTATCGAAATATTTCGATTGACTTCTTAAATGACACAAGTCTTGAATTTTTGAAATTTTTTATAATTTTTTTTACACTCAATTTTAACTAAAAGAAATTTGAAAACAAATTTGTACATATTTATTTTGAAATATTTCAATTTCTTCACATCAACTAAAAAGTCAAATTGGGCTAATAAGATCTAAAATGTCACCATCGTCAACCCGAAACGCCTTGCCGTTTTTCTCCCGAAAACCCGTTCTCCATCTTCTGTAACCCCTCTTGCATCGTTCACTCCCTCCATTGTCGTCTGCGGTTCTATTTTTTTTTCACAGTAGACGAGCATGGTGCTCTCCAACAAGAAGCTGAAGCAGAAGCTAAAGGCGGCTTTAGCCGAATCTCTAGCGAAAAACGAATCAAACTCCGACCTTAATCACGCAAAACCCATCGATCCCGATCAAGATTCGCAGCCACAGTCCCTGAAACAGCTCCTGGGGTCGGCAACCCAGACGCCCAGATTGTCCAAGCGAGAGAAACGCAGGAAATCTCGGTCTTTGGGAGGTGGGGTCGATAGTGGCGAGAAAGAAGATGAGGGTGTTGAAGAGAGGAGGGAGAAGAGCTCATTTGAGGAAGTGGGCAATGGTGGCGATGAGAGGAAGGAGGAGAAGAGAAAAAAGAAGAGAAAGATAGATGAGGGGACTGAGAATGGAAGCTTAAGTGTTGAGCAGGGTGGTGCTGGCGTGAGCGTGAAAGGGGCGAAGAAGAAGAAGGAAAAGAAGAGAGATAAGGGGACTGAGAATGGAAGCTTGGGTGCTGAGGAGGGTGGTGGTGATGTAAGTGTGAAGGAGGCCACGAAGAAGAAGAAGGAAAAGAAGAGAGATGAGGGCACTGAGAACGGAAGCTTGGATGCTGAGGAGGGTGGTGATGTGAGTGTTAAAGAGGTGAAGAAGAGGAAAAGAAGAAGAAGAAGAAGAGTAAAGGGGCTAAGAAGAAGGACAAGGGTAAGGACAAGATTGAAGAGGACAAGGCTGTGGTTGAACATGTCGTGGCAGAGGCCAATAGGTGCATATTATGGCAATCTGTTCTTTTCATTTGTTCTGAAAGTCTGAATGAATTCTTCTACTCGAGTTGTATCACCCTACCTTGGTTGTTGAGAAGCAGGAATTAGTTAAGATGATTGTCGATTGGCTTATAGTTTTATAATCTTCTGCGAACTTTCTTGGACTTATGATTATCTACAATGCCACGGTTGAGTTTATATCGCTCACAGTGTCCTTTTTCAATAGTATCGTCGTAGGCAGCATATAGCATTTTTGAAGTACTTCAATGAGGCATGGAACTCGGGGGCCATAACATTGATGAGCGGCGAGATTGTGAATGGGTCCTGTACTGATCATGGTCTAAGTACCAGTGATGCTTTCAGTTAGAATGTGTTTGCTATCTCTGGTCCTGAAAATCAGGATTTTCTAACAGTAATCTTGGTAAATTCTTCATTGAGATTATCTCAGAGTTTTTGTTGTAGGAAAGAACAACTCAGAATGAATTACCATTAGCTCACTTTTGGCCAATCTTTAATTTGCTCTACCTGGCCAGTTCACGATTTTGTTGTCTTTAAAACTTCTAGTCTCCTGGTACCAGTGTCAAGAATATGGATAGCTGAACTATGCATTTCCATTTGACCAAAAAAAAAAAAAAGGAACTATGCATTTCCATGTCTCTTTTGTGGCCCGATGTCTGGTGCATTTCTATGCTTGTTTTTGCATTCGGCTAATAGTGGCTCAGTGTTGGAGAGAGCCGATCCTTATGCTTTGGCATTTAATTTCTGGTTCTGGACACAAGGTACCTGCCAAATTTTCCATCCATTTTAACTCAAGCTCTCCATTTCTCTTGCACATTTGCAGTCAAGAGAGTGGAGATGTTGCTCGGAAAGTTTATGTTGGAGTATCCCCTACTACTCCTCAGAAGATGATATAAGAAGCTACTTTGAAGGTTGTGGCACCATAACAGAAATTGATTGTATGACTTTCCCTGAGAGTGGGAAGTTTCGAGGAATTGCCATTGTTGGTTTCAAGGTTAGTCATTAGATTACCTTTCATGGTGTTAAATTTTAAGGTATTTGTGCCTTTATCTCCTTTAATTGTTTTATCATGTTAATTCGGATAGCTTCTTCAGATGTTTTAGTCAAGACTGTTGCTTCAGAGTCCTGTTTTTGGAATTAATCAATATGGGGTGGTTGTAGAACCTGATCATATAGAAGGATCTGTGAAGCTAACGCTATGCAGTGAGAAAAGTCTCATACTTGATATTACCGTTGACATCAAAGTTCCAGTTATGTGTACATCAAGTGCTACAAGCTTCCTTTCTCCTTTCCCAGTGTGTTTCCTCTTTTCAATTTATCATAGAGCACAGGAGCTTCCTTGAAGACAGAGATAACGTGCATTGCTTGTCAATGCTTCTGTAATGTTCTGGTCAATTGATGAAATGAGGACATGCTGGTATTTTCTTGACATTTTAAGGAATAAAGGAGGAAAAGTATATTTGCAGACTCCTTACAAACCACCCCCCCCCCCCAAAAAAAAAAAAGTATATTGCAGACATTTGATTGGTTAGATTTCCTTTGTACATTTCCTTTGAAGTCCAAAGGAATCAGACTTTAACTTCCAATGGGAATGCCAAAGGAATGTATTGTTAGGTAGTCTTGGGGAATTTAAGCTTGAATCTTGACATGGAAGTGAGCTGCGATAGTGGGATATTAATTTACTATCTGTCATGAGTTGCGAGCATACTGATTTAGCGTCAAAAAGAGCTTTCTTCAGAAGGTTGTTGTCTTCTGAAAGGGCTCCAATAAGTCATAACTATCCCAGTTGGCAGCTGTCGTCATTATGTGACTTTAGCTCACAAGATTTATACCCTGAATTGTTTACTTTAGTTTCGCTCCCAATGCCAAATTATTTGTCTAACAGAAGACTATGAATCACTGAAACTGAAACATATTATCAAGCCTTTAGTGTTTTCTATTATGTTATATCTAGAAACGATGGATCCAGTGTAACAACTAATGGAATCATGTATTAATTTGTTTTGCAGACGGAGGCTGCAGCTAAGCGAGCTTTGGCACTTGATGGTTCCGACATGTGAGTGTCTCAAGAAGAAGCATTATCTACTTTCTCATGTATAACTTCCAATCAAATGCATTGTGCTCATTAAACCCTTTCTTTTATTTGTCAGGGGTGGACTCTTTCTCAAAATCCCCCCTACAAGGCAACTCGAGCCACTAAAAAATCCGAGTTCGCCCCACCGATTGTCGAAGGCTACAACAGGATCTACGTTGGGAATTGTCATGGGATATAACGGAGGATGACGTGAGGAAATTCTTCTCAGATTGCAACATATCATCCATTCGTTTTGGTATGGACAAGGAAACGGGAGAGTTCCGGGGCTAGCCCATGTGGATTTTCCGATACAACCTTTCAATGACGATGGCCATAAGTTGAATCAGCAGGTTTTGTGCGGTAGGCCTGTCAAAATAATGAGTGCAATCCCTAAGGAAGGTGTCAAAAGCAGTGCAAAACGGTGGACTGCAAATACCACAGTTGATAACACTAATACCTCAGTCAATAATCCTAATTAAACATTTGATAACACTAGTACTGGATTGACTGTCAGCAGTTGGCAGATGAAGAGAAGAACCTGCTATATATGTGGCGAGAAGGGCCATATTTCTTCTGCTTGTTCGAAGAAGCCAGCTGATGCTTCGACAAAATCCAGATGCAACTTTTGAGCTTCCATCAAGAGGTTAAAAAATTCTTTGCAGCCTGTTCTTTAATCTGCTTTAGGTACTAGAGGACAGTTCATCACCAGAGACAGCCGTTTGAATGGTTCAGTGAACTGCCGTGCTGGGAAATCTAACTGTCTCAGAATGTATGCTGCGTGCATGTGCATGTCAAGTTGGACGGTCAGGTCAAGCAACGTAGTGTAAAAATTAGACCAGATGGAGCTTAATAGCATATCAGAGTCCCTATCTGGTGATATGTCTCAGGTTGAGGAGGAGCTATTGTATGGATTAGACCAGATGATGCTGTTTCATTGAGACTTTTATGACTCTGACGAAACACGACGTTTTGGTATGGCAGACGGTGGAAGCTACTACACTGTGATGGCCTGGCAGAAAATATGTTTAACTTCTGCATCCTTCACTCTGTAATGAAAGGTTTGGCCTTTTTCCATCCTGACAATTAACATGTTGTAATGGTTCTGGCTCATAGAAAGTTTTCCAACTACTTCCTGGTGGAAACCGTAAATCCATTACTCTCTTGAAATGAATCCCGAGAACAAAAAAGATATTACGTGTGTTAGTCAAAAACATTGAAATCTGGACCCGCCGCGAACGAACAGTCGCATTGCCAAAACTGAAGTAGGGTGTAAAGGATAGGCCAAACACTTGCTGTGATGTGAACTTGATGTGATCACTTGGAAGCAAGCAAGAACTCCACTCCCAAAATCTGTTTGGACATAATTGTCCTTCTTAAACGTGTACATTTGCACTGTGCAAAACCCTAAACAGTTCTCGACATAAGTTTGTCTTCTGAAATTTGGGTTTATTCCCCCAATTGTCTTGGTAATTTTATGTTTCGTGGCTGCTTCTTGCTCTGTTACAACAGTTGGAGGTCATTCACCAAAATGTCGGTACAGCGACCTACAACTATCGTCCCTCTCTACCCAAAATATTAGTATTTATGTGCTGCAGCTGCTTATTTTAAGTGCACGAGCAAGCTTGGGATGTGGGTTCAAGAATGCAAACTTCAACATCCTCTAATTTTCTATTCTTTTTCTCCATATTCTAATTGCACGATTGGATGCACGTAGCCGTTTAGGATTCTCCATACCTTCCTTGGCTTGATTTTTTTTTTTTTATAAATTTATACTTTTGGATTTTGGGAAACCATCAAAGCAGCTTCCCTGATTCCGAGTGTCATTGTTTCACAGACTCCACTTTTTGGAAGATTGGCATTCTTGTCCAGAGTCTGGTCGAGTTGGTCTCGTGAACTTCACAGTTGAGATAAACTATCTGTCAAAATGTTTGCATTTAGACCCTCGTACGAATCGTTTTGCATGTATTTTGCTTCGCCCTTCGTTTAACGGCAATGGAATTTTTTTTTTTTTTTTTTTGGGGTCGAAACGGCAATGGATATTTGAAGAGCTGACACAAAAGCTTTGGCCGCACAAGGTTGGCATATGCAGGTTTAGCTATCGTTGCAGCCAAATCCCACCATTTTTTTTTCTCTGGAAACAGCAGGGCGATTCGGCATTGGCTATACTCGGGTGGCGATCGATTCGTTAATGTTCTTCGAACTCTGTGAACGAAGCAAAACAACTTCTTTTTTGTGCATAGATCTGGTTGTTGTTCAAATGGGAAAAATCGCATAGGTAGCACCTCCATAGATCGTTTAGCTTTACAAATGCTTGAAAATGAAATCGTGAGCGATCTCTGCAGATAATTTCCGATCTGTGCAAATATTCTCCACTGATGACTTTTCCACTGAAAGCAAAGAAAAAAAAAAAGAGAAATCCAATCTCTATTGAAAATGAAATTTGACTATTTTATTTGTATCTCTTTGCACATCCAAATGAATTAATGCATTTTTTGTTGGCAAGCAAGGGACAACTTGCCGAACTAAAACATCTTAGTAGCTAGAGAAAAAGAAAGCAAAAGCGATTCTCGTTTTCACAATTTTTTTCATTCCTCGATGTAAATAACTCAATATTGATTCACAATCAGTAACATCTTCACCATCTAGAGTAAAGATGAACCTGTGACCTGAAATCACCCCACGGAAGAAGCTTCTGTGTTATTAAAAGCCACTGTTGTGCGTACATGAAAGCTCTCATGTACATTGTTAACACCGTGTGGTTGAGCTAACCTTTGTCTGGTGTAAAGCCTATTATTGGCAGCTATTGAAAAAGCTGCAACATGACAATGAACACTCAGCTGTTGCGGATGCATCTACAGCATTAATGGAGAAAAATAAACCTGGATGATTTGACACGCTACACTGCTTAAGTCAGCCATGCCAAAATCATCACATGCCCATAGAATTTTCGGTTCACATTCTTTAGTTCTAGCCATGAATTATTTAGTAATAGGTCTTTTACATCGAGAGCTACCTATAGAGTATAACGGTATAGAATTATGAAGAAGTGGCTGGATAGCTGACTCTCTTCATCGGTTTTTGCAAGAGCGTAGACATAAGATTTCAGTTTTGAAAATAAGATCACTCCGGCTAATAAGGACTATTTCTTGTTAGCCACAAGTTTGGATGAAACAAATCCACCTGCCAAGAGGCTGACCTCTGAAGTCACATTCCCCAAGCATTTGTCCCCTACTCTATATATGCACAAAGCCACTCTCTTGCTTCTCTACCGTTCCATCTCTTTCTTCTTCCTCCGAGAAAGTTCCAAGCGTTTGTGATTTCCATGTCTACTAGCCCTTCTCTTTCCTGTCAATCGACCCTTTTCGTATCTATTTGTCAAGAGCTTTCTTTGATGTGCCTCTGATCATTTCGAGGCATCCTTGGAGTTGCTTTTCCTTGGTCGCCAGAAGAGGAAAGAAAAAAAGAACAGGAGATGTCTGTCGGTTCAAGGTACAACAAAGCAGATGTGCGGGTGCCAGGAAGTTTCAAGACACAGACACAAGTCCTGAGAGGACAAAGAAATGGATGAGCCCCAGATGAAGATGGAGAGCAAGGTCCCTGTTGTCTACTACCTATCGAGAAATGGCCATCTTGAGCATCCCCATTTCATGGAAGTCCGACTTTCTTCCCCTGGTGGGCTCTTTCTTAGAGGTAAACGAAATTTCATGGATCATTCTTCCAGAAATTCTTCTTCTCTGTTCTGTTCTGCTTATACTCTCTGTTTGATATATGTTGGTTTTGGTTGAGATGGTTTCCAAGTGACTGATGATCTTTTGCTGCAATTTCCAGATGTGATGAACAGACTGAATTCTCTGCGAGGTCAAGGCATGGCAAACATGTACTCTTGGTCTTCAAAGAGGCATGTGACTATTCACAAACAAGCGCTCTCTGTCCGCTACAATTTGGTCTCTTTTGTTTTCTGAATGTCGCGTGTAGCTCAGGGACTTTAAGGAAAAGTACCGTCATGATTTTGCTTGTTGTTCCCACTGAAAGGGAGAAAGGGTAAGAGAGATGGAAAAGACGAGAGAAATGCTCCTCCATGCTCAAAAAAATTCTCTTTTTCTTGATTCTTTTGACTGCAAAAGTTCTCTTTATCTTGGTTCTTCTGAGTTCAACGTTGGTAGAAAATGATGATTCAACAATTTCTTGTAAAATTTGTTTTATATGATTCGGCAAGTTGCATCATCTTTCTTTTTCATTTCATGATTTGGTCTTTGCCACTGTTGAATTTAGGACCTACAAAAGTGGGTATGTGTGGCAAGACTTGACAGAGGATGACCTGATACACCCTTGCCATGGCCATGAGTACATCCTCAAGGGATCACAACTCCTCCAAGTGCCATCTCCGAGCCTCCGATCATCCTCCGCCGCGATCTCGTCGCCGGGGTCAAAGAACCCTCCTCGGAAGCGAACAACCCAGCCGAGGACCTGAAGCTCTCCGACATCATCAAGATCAAGAACAAGAACCAACTGCACCCCACATCACTCTCACTAGACGACCTTCACCAATACAGAATCTACAAGGCCAGGACCTCAGAAAAGGCCAATAAAGCGGCGAACGCGTCGACGCAGACCGAAGACAAGAGAACTGGGCAGGCGAAGAGGGGCGACAGCGATGAGGACTGGAGCAAGGAGGAGATTCGGGTTTGGTCCTCCCCGCCGCCGTCGAACTCGAGCACCGAGGGGAGGGAGAGCTTGGATGGCTCAATCTCCAGAAGGAGAGAACCAACTTACAAATTGTCAGATATCAGGAATCAGGCGCTCGAGAACGAGAGGCCCAGCGGGAGGATGAAGGCATCAGCAGCAGTTCTGATGCAGCTGATCGTGTGCGGTTCAAAGGGTGTTGATGATGTCGGGTCAATTCCACCCAGCAGGTAGAGGCTGAAGAGGATGTTCAGTGGATCAATGTGCCTGAAGGACCAAAAGTTGTGCAAAATTTTGAATTCAACATAAACATCCACAGAGTGCATGAATCATGATGCATTTCAAGATCTCTCATGACCCGGTAAACGTGAGCATGCTAACGCGATACCGCAGAAATTATGATTTCTGGAAATGCGGCGAGCGAGCGTCCGATTCGATTCTTGTAACCGGGTTCTTGCATCTGTGAATTACATACAATTCTACAATGGATTTGGAAGGGACTGTGTGTAGGACTCAGATACCAACCTAGGTGAGTTCTTGCATTTCCAGCCTGCTTCTCGAAGAACCCAATCCATCAAGAACGGGCATTGCATTCTTACTTTTACTTGCAATTTCTCTTCTCGAGAACCAAAAACAATGTGTTGTGATTGATTGCTAGCATCAAAGTTGAGGTTTTTTCTGCTGAAAAAACGAGTTGATAGAGCCCGTTTTCAAGGATCTAGGAGTCCAAATTTGGCATAAAATATGTGGGAAAAGTACATGACTGACATGTGACGAGGAAATCCGCTTTGACTTTTAATCCACAGCGTTTCCTCTCCCTTTCGCACGTGTTGCGGAGCACACATGTCTATGCATTTTCCATTAATCGACATTAAAATATATATTAATATCTGATTTAATTCACTTTAATACCACGTGGAAAATACATCATAACTACCCCAATACTTTTTAGAATGATCGGTCCCAATCACACCTCTCGAAACACTAGCTCGAACGTCATAAACTAAGGATATCACGATCTATTATAGCACGGCGTGTGTCTACAATACCAATTTTTATCCATCAATCGGTATATCCGGATAGATAGTGTTAAGAGCTTGACAAAGATAGTTTTTTTTTTTTTTTTTTTTTTTGTTTAGTCGAAAGATGGTTGAAATTTAGAGAGTAAAAAACATATGGTTGCCATTGCTCGTGTGGGCCCAAGCCCAATTCGAGAGGTCCATCTTGGACAGCGTGGGCTTGGACTTTAATGACGTGTCGCGAGGTGAAATTGACCCATCGTGTTATGGGCTTCAGTTTTGCGTTTGAGTAAGGCAATGCGTGGGCCCACTTTGTCCTTTTAGCCATCCATTAGTCTCTCGATCTCACGTGGATTTGGCACGGTCCTCAAGGCAGGACGTAACTTACGATTTGCTATTGATGATGTACGATGATTTGTTTAAAGATTTTTTTTAAGCGTGTTGGAAAGTCCAATCAGATTAGGAATAGTACATAAAATTTGACAAAAATCTTAACCTTATTATTGCGTTAGAACACCTAATTCAAAAATTTAAATTGATCGATGAAAAAAGAATGTGTCCATAAACAAATGAAGTGAGATACTTTAAATAATTCTATCCATCCAAAATCATCGCCGCTTCTTCAATAATACTTTCAATTTCTCATTTCTGGTCAAATCAGCTTATTTGATTGAATGGGCATGAGCACTAAATAATACATATCAAAAGACTTGGAGATTTGATTCTTATTGTTACATTTTTGCATCCATTTGTGTAAAAAGAAAATAGATATGTACCAAGCATCTAAATAATTATTTTTTCAAAGATGGTAATTTTCTTTTTTCACGAAAATGTAATTTACTCGATGAGGACACGCCGGTATGACCAATTCATCAACGTTGTGCCATAAATCTGTCCATTCATTACATTTCCCGAAGAATTGTTTCAAACCGTGAAGAAATGGAAATCTGGCCGTGTCCAAAAATGCTTCTTTTTCGCCGTCGATTCTCTGCATTGTCTCTCTCTCTTGCTGTTCCTGCAATGCAAAATTTGTCATTCTCAGCCAAAAAAAAAAAAAAAAAGAAGTCCCACGTCAGTCGAAACCTCTCTCACCGTCGCGTTTTGATCGACCATGTTAGACATTCCTCAACTTTATCATTGCATGCTTTGAATTCAACACATGATGAAACACACTGCTCTTTCAATTCTATTATACCCTCGCTTGCAACACCGTCCATCTCCCACCCATTGCCGTCAAATTTTCGGTTGTTTCGTTCAAAGCCTCTCCTTTACCGACCCTCTCTGCGAATTCTTTCGTTCTTCGTTCTTGGGTCTTCTTGGACTTGACTTGGGTATCGTTCTTTTCTTCTTGAGCTCTTCGGATGGGACCCATCAAAGGAGGGGTGAAGAAGAAGAGGAGGAGGAAAGCAGAGAATAACAAGAACAAGGTTGACTCGGACGCTTCGCTCGCTTCCTTGCCGGTTCAGCCCCAGTCATTGGATTGGTGGGATGATTTCTCCAAGAGGATTACAGGTAAAAGTTCTCTCCGTTAAGTTCTGTAGCTGTTTTGATGCTGTCGTCCTTTTGGAGTGGGCTTCTTTGATTGATTTTCTTCCTTGAGCTCGTGTCGATCCGTACATTGCTCTCGCTCTTGTTGGGTCTTGTGATTCTCTGTTCTTTCCCGTCTTGAAGAGTAACTGTAAATCTGTTAGGCGTGTTTTTCGCAGAAGAGTGATTCGATTATGTCGCCGTGACTGGCTTCTGGTTGCGATTTCTGGGATTCATTTCGTGTAATCATGTGGTGCTCAGTTGTTTTACTTGCTTTGTTGCTTGATTCGTGTTTTCTTGAGCTTCTTTGGTACGCTGTTGTTGCGTTTTAACGTGCTAGAGTCTTCAAGCAGCGGCTGGACCTTATATTTGAGCTCTTTCAATGTTGGAAATCTAAACATAACAGGTCAAAACTTAACTCGAGGTGGTGATTTTCACTCTATTAAGTTTATCGCATGACAAACCGCAGCGGCAGCGGCACCTGCATTGCCTTCCCACAGCAGGAAAAAGTCGTGGACTTCACAGTTCACATATTTTTCCTGCTCCGTTCTGCTATTGCATCTCCATTCTGCCACTGCATCATTTATGTAACGAGTTTGCACGATACTTTTCTCTATGGCTGATGAGCTGTGGAAATAGTATAGTCGGTTTTAGTATTGAGCTCTTTCTTTCTTCCTCTTTCATTGTGTTGCTCAGTTTTGCTTAAAAGGGTATCAATTTCACTCTCAGCTGGGGTTTTCTGATATTGCTACTTGTGGCACACTTATGTATTCCATTTTTGTCGGGTTTTCTGGGGATGTAGAGGTTTATTGTACATTGTGTTCAGACAGATCATGTCTAGGTAAAACTTACTCATCTGCCATGGCAACTTCTTTTATGCAGATTAACAATTGGGGATCTCGATAGGTCAGTCGGACAGTATTTTTAGCTTCTCCCTTTTCTAACCAAGGAAAGACATGTTAGAAGCAAAAATGTTTGCTTTTCTGTTGTTGGGGACTAGATATATCAGCATAGCTGCTGCCTAAGGGATACTTCAACGGTGAAACAATTACTTTTGCCTTGTTTGTTGAGGGGCTTCACTCGAAATGTTTCCTTAAATGGGAATCAACTTTTATATGCTTCCGCCTCAAAAGACATTGGCCTGTATGAGCATATTGTAGCATCATTTTTTCTTTCCCTCACTATTAGATAAGAGTCACAATGAGGGGTAGGAAGGCAAAGAAGCTAGGTAACACCAAAACAAATCAATACAATGAATTAACATACTTTCAGGCCTGCAGTTTGGCAGAGACGGTTTTATCATGATGAATAAAACACAGAGTGCTATTGTATCTCAATGTTTCTTCATCTTGAAATGGTATATACTCCAAATTACCTCATTCAGCTTCTGTCAAATCTCATGCAAAGTGGGCAATTTCTGTTATTCAATAGAAATGACCAGGTTCATCCAAAAAAGAACAGAGATGATCAGGAAAGAGCGTCACTAACTGGTCTTCATACTAGGGGAAGTAGATCTTATACGTGTAGATTTCATTTCAATCAGAGAAAATGATAGAAGGGGAGATGTCAAAAGCATACCTCCCACTGAGCTACATGTGTTAGAGGTGGAGATTCGTCTAGATTGATCTTGGGTGCTCATTGTCAGACTTGAACCTTCTGAATGTCAAACATAAGATAAAACAAGTCAAGGTTAAATTCCGCGTGGGGTGGGAGAACAAAACCTTGCAAAAGTCTGCTACATCAGGATATTTTGCACTTCTTTCTACCTCTAGAAAGATTGGTAAACAAGTCTGGAGAGGATAGTCCTACTGGAGAGCAGAGATAGATGAATTGATCTGGTAACACTAGAGCTCACTGCCATGGACTGGCTTTTTTAATCCATCCTTCATCTTCGAGTTTGCTTCTGTTTTGGTTGATATCTTCATTTTGTTTTTGTCACAAGTCAGTTTCTTCTTTCTCTAGTGTTCAATTATAGCTTTCAATTGGTACATTTCCACGGTCAAAAGCAATGGATGTTTTTCTAGTTTTCAGGTCAAATACTTTCTTTTATGCACATAATTGTCGGTACTTTGTTGTTTATAGTTAACAATGGAGGTTTCATTCAACAATGGCAAATTTTGAATATGTATTAACGTGCATATATTACTTTTGGAGGACGAACTTCCCTTGGAGGACTCGAGTTTATTTTGATAACCATCAAAAGTCAAATCTGTGTCTTGAATGCGGTCTCTGCCTAATATATACTAAATCTTGCGAGGCATAACTCAACTCCACATAACAATATATATTTTGTATCATTTGATGGTTCATTGCTATTTTCAGAGTTTGACTCATAATTGGAGAGAGGAAATAATATACTATAACGTATTCATTTGAAGTTTGACACAAGAGTGAGCGATTGTCTTTGAACATATGTATGTAGGTCCATCCCAACCAAAGAAATCAAAGGAATTCAAGTCATTTTTCAGAATATCAAGAAGAACATTCGACTATGTCTGTTCAATGGTGAAAGAAGACATGATGAATAAACCCTCAAGCTTCACCGATCTCAGTGGAAATCCTCTGTCCTTAAATGACCTAGTAGCTGTTGCTCTTAGGAGGCTTAGTTCAGGAAATCATTATCAAGCATTGGTGAATCGTTTGGAATGAACCAATCAACAGTTTCCCAAATAACTTGGCGATTTGTGGAGGCAATGGAAGGAAAGGCACTGCCTCATCTGCGTTGGCCTTCGGATGAATCAGAGATGGAACAGATAAAGTCAAAGTTTGAGAAAATTCGAGGCCTTCCGAATTGTTGTGGAGCCATTGACACCACCCACGTCCTCATGAACTTGCCAATGGTGGACCCTTCCAACAATGTCTGGTTTGATCGGGAGAAAAAGTGCAGCATGATTTTGCAGGCAGTAGTGGACGCTGATTTGAGATTCCGTGATGTGATTACTGGTTGGCCTGGAAAACTGAGCGATGCCACTGTTCTTAGTAGCTCAGGTTTCTTTAAGCTCTCCGATGATGGAAAGAGGCTCAATGGGAAGAAAATGCCGCTTCCGGAAGGAACGGAAATAAGAGAATACATTGTCGGGGATGCGGGTTTCCCACTTTTGCCTTGGCTTCTGACTCCTTATAAAGGAAAAGGCCTTGTGGATTATCAGCTTGGGTTTAACAAACGGCATCACGCCACGAGATTAGTGGCTCGGAGGGCATTGGTGCGGTTAAAGGACATGTGGAAGATAATCGAAGGGGTTTTGTGGATGCCCGACCGGAACAAGTTACCAAGGATCATATTTGTTTGCTGTTTGCTGCACAACATCATTATAGATATGGAAGACGACGTTCAAGATGAGATGCCCTTGTCCCATGATCACGATCCTGGTTACCGACAACAGATGTGTGAGGCTGTCAACACCGAGGGTTCCTTGCTTAGGGAGAAGCTCTCTTTGTACTTGGCTGGAAAGCTGCCGCCCTGAAAGTCCTCCGTCCCCCTTGAGAATTCCCTTTTCTTTCTTTTTTTTCCTTCTAAATTGATGTGTTGATTGATAAAACCGAGAAAGACAGCAATTGTTAATGCTAAATACAAATTCTTGTTCTCCTTTCTGGTACGACAGGTCGAGGTACGGTTTTTCCTCTTCTTCTTTTGCATCTTGCTTGCAGTTGCATGTTGCAGTTTCCGCAGCGATAACATTACTTCATCTGAACTTTTGTTGCATGCACTCTTTCTAGGACAGTCGAGGTTGTTGCCTTTAGAAAATCAAGGTTGTGTGCGCCACTGTCCCATGGCTTGACCCGTCACTGGCATGCGTGTTGCTGCTCTTAATTGTTATGTTAAAGCAAGTTCATTGAAGATCATGTCTTCATCAAAAGCGCGGCAACTGTGTTCTTGTCGATATTTGGGGAGGAGACTACTTCTCTCGCCTCGTGGCCGGTGGGTTCGAATTCGACCACATTGAGCTTGTTTCGGGCGTCAGGCTTGTTGAGGATGATTTGTGAGCTGTGAGTAGAATTGTGATGCCAAAATTGGTTGACTCTTCGTACTTAGTCTCTGCAATCTATGCGACACACTACGACCCTCTAACTCAATATGAGGACATAATAAATGGATATTTAACTTTGGCTAAATATGTAACGGGATCCTCGACTTTAGGCTAATGTGCAATATCGTCTCTGAACTTAAAATCGTTAAATGTGATTTCTGAACTTTCGATCCATGTTCAATTTAATCCCTAGATTATACGAAAATATTTGATATTGTTCTTGAATTTGAATTAATGGATTGATACCATTGAATATATATATATATATATATATATATATATATATATTATAATTCAAGGACTACACTGAATGTGGAAAAAAATATAAAAATTAAAATATTATGCCACCGATCGGCCATCATCCACGTTAGTGCCAGCCGATTGAAATTGCCAAATAGACTGAATAGGCACAATTGTAATATGTTTAGAACTTTTTTTAGTAATTATCTCTAAATTGGTGCATATATTTTTTGCTAATTTTGAGGCGAGAGCATAAAAAATATTTTCTTGCAACGAGGAGAATTCAATTCTAGCAATGTGTGGCACACTTAGAAATAACACTTGGAGAATACTTTGGATGCTTTGTTACAAATAACGCTAGCAATCTCTGTAAAAAAAAAAAAAAATCATCCTTATTTTCATATCTAGCGATCAATATATGCGTTAGCTGCAGGAATCCTATCTTGGCAATCTATAGTCCCAATCCTAGCAAACTTTTGCTTTCTTTTTAGAATTAGACGACGGAAAGCGTCATCTTTAGAAAAATTTAGCCCTATTTTTGCATAGATGGAGAAAAGACTATATACAATTAGTTCAAAATATTGATTAGCAATATGTGTGCGATCATGAAATATTTTATTGCGGATTACGACCTTTTTCATCTAATTATATATCTATATACCATATGTATTCCATAAGAGAATGTATATATATACATAAAATAGATATGCATAAGAATTAAAAACGAACCTAAACCTACATAAATGATATATATATATATATATATATATATATATATGTATAAGAAACTTTGAAACATGGAAAAATCTTGAAAATTATCCAAAAAGTTCTAAATCTAATATACGGTGGCTTTCAACAATAATATACATATGTGTATACGGTGATCTATTTTTAATTTAGTCATAAACCTTTTAACTATTTTTTAAAGTTTCTTTCAATCAATTTTGGTCTAAAATCACTGGTGTGACAATCCAGTCAGTGTTAGGTGAGCTACATGGAATGGCCAATGTTGATGTGTATGGTTTTAGCAAATTTTCTAGATTTTTTTTTTGAATTTTATTCTTTTTTCGTTCTCTTTCCTTTTCTATTTATTTTTTTCTTATTTTCCTTCACCGGTCATCAGGGCCTCAACAATGACCGGCAATATATCAATGCTACCTATATCACATCACGTAGGATGGGTAGCTTCCAAAATTGGCCGGAAAAGCTACATTAAAATATCATTAAAATAGATTGATCAAATTAAAAATTTTATAACTGAATTGACCACCATAAAATATGTTTATGATTTTTTGGGAATAATCCCGGGGAATATCACATTGAAGAACACCGAGACCGAACCCAGCTCTCCCTCCACGTCTCTCTTCCAACTTATTGGTGTCGAAATCCCAGCCCAAGCCCAAGCCCAATACCGAGCTCAAGACCAAGCCCAAGCCCAATCCCAAGCCCGCCCAGTTAGCTTCCCAAGGTGAAAAATTTCAGTAGTTTGCTTGAATCGCTTTAAATTGCTGAAGAGGGAGGTGAGAAAAGAAGAGAAGTTTCGATCGGACACAATCGAATTTGCATGAGAAATGGGTTTAGGGTTTTGAAGGATCGAGAATAATGGAAGTGAAGCAGCTCCTAAAGGACAAGAAATTCTGGTTCGCCTCCTTCCTCATTGCCTGGGCTGCTGCTCTCCAGGTCTCCCTTCCTCTCTTTCGTTACTCTGAACAAGCTCTTGTTTGAAATTGCCGAACTTGGGAAGCTAAACTGCACGAACACGTTGTCTGCAGTCCGCGCTATAGATTGGATCGTTGAGTGTTTGAATTGCGATTAGAAGCAGCGTGGCATGAAGTGTCCGATTCGAATTCGAATTTGAATTTGGGTTTTGTTTTCGCAGGGGCATATGATGTGGGTGCAGAAGCAGGATTCGTTCAAGCAAAAATTTGGAAACACTGACCGGAGCGATAGCGATCCAGGGAACTGAACCTCCAGATTCGATCGAAATAAGAACTTGATCATTGTGCTTGTGAATGTGAAGTGGAAGAGCAATACCCTAAAGGTTATCCGCCAGGGACATTCTTCTCCGCCAAAGCCTCGATAGTCTTCCTGTTGTTCCTCATTTTCCTCTAATCCTCTGCTCAGTTATTGCCGCTTTAATATTCTTAATCTTTAGCTTTTGCATTTCGTTTCTCTCTCGATTTCTCGTTTGCTGGGAGTTAGATGGACCAGCAAGAGCAAGGAGGATGATTAGGTGAGGGATTTGGATGGTGGTGTAGTGAAGATTGGAGGCCCGGGGTTGGGCCATGCAAAAGGAGGGAAGGAAGGACTCCGAGGGCCTTGACCAGCACGTTCCACTGACCATTATACATTCTGATAACGCTTTGCGTAATTGGCTACTCACTCTCCTTTCCTGAACCGTCCTGTGTAATAGAAAGATCAAATCATAAAGTTAAAATCAAGCGTCCAAAATAAAATGCTTAGCTGTGTTAATAGAGGAAGTTCAGAAAGTAAAGTCACATTATTGGCAAAAGAGCAAGAAATACAAGAAATTTCCCAGCAGAAGCCACCACGACCCTATCAGCGAACCGTGACCAATTTCCCAGTTTTTCACGGTACCTGGTGATTAGCTCTGCTGATGGTAAGCTGGTTCTTTGTAGCATAACGTCCAAGACCATACTATCCATTCTCATAGTTAACTCGTTCACTGTTGTTGTTTCTTTTTTGGGTTTTTGTTTCAGCTGATGAGGGTGACAATCCACAACCGCACAATCTAACTCTGGTTCGGCACCCATCTCTCCAAGAAGAAGAAATGGATTCCATCTTTCTCCAGTACTTTGCTCGGTCTGCACCAATCTCAGTTGCCAATGGCCACCGTCTTGGCTTCACCTCGTCTCTGAACGTATGTGCTACTTCATTTCTCCTCACTGAATGTGTGGGCGTTTAGGTAGTCGCTGAGTGTATGTCTGAGTTGGTGTGAAAAATGGTGTGGTCATCTGTAGTGTTTTGGCTTTGATGGTTGTTTGACGATTAGTTGTTCGGACGATCTCTCTCTCCTCTCTCTCTGCTGTCTAAGACTTTTCGGTTTTGCCTTTGCCGGCTGTGAGTCTTAGCCAGCAGTTCTCTAGGAGGGTTCAAAACCATCTTTGTTCTGTTTGTGTCCGGAAACTTTGAAGAGGCCAATTGCAATACCATGCTTGATTGTTGATTGTTGTTCAGAGTTAGGATTGCACTAGCTGTTTAGTTAGCGTAACTCTTGGTGGTTCAGTTTCCGGGTTGGTTCCCGGTTTCACAAGGTTGGATCCCAGTTCCAAAACAGGGTAGGTTCGGGGGGCCTGGGAACTGATGAGCCGTAGTCATTTGACTCTAGTCATTCTCTATTGAGAATGAAGCTGAGTTTGATCAGGAGGTGAACTCAGTCAGCGGAGCTCGGTAGGTTTAGATTTTGTGCATTAAATTTCTTGTATTTCTTGCTCACACATCTTGTGCCACTTGTTTTGCCACTAGTGTGCCTTTGCTTTCTGAACTTCCTCTATTAACACAGCTAAGCATTTTATTTGGGTGCTTGATTTTAACTTTATGATTTGATATTTGTATTTCACAGGACAGTTCAAGGAAAGGAGAGTGAGTAGCTGATTACGCAAAGCTTTATCAGCATGTATAACGCTCAGTGGAACTATGGTGGTGCTGGTCAGGGCCCTCAGCCTTATGATAATGAAGGTCCTTCCTTCCCTCTTTTTGCATGGCCCTACCTCGGGGGCCCTTATCTCAATTTAATCTACGCAACCCACATAATGTAGGGACCCAGAATTCTTACTACTTTCCATCTCCCTCGCTTTCTCCTCCTTGGCCTCCAACCTTCATTTGTCCACTTTCCAAATCCGTCAATTCCACCTCCCCTGTCCTCCAACCTTCACTACACCACTATCCAAATCCCTCACCTCCTCTTCCTCCCCTTGCTCTTGCTGGTCCATCTAACTCCCAGCAAAAGCTACAGATGAAGAAGATCAAAGTGGCAATAGCTGAGCAGAGGATTAGAACTGGGATAACAGATCCCAAGGTAATGGAAAAAATAAAGGAAAAGAGGAAGAAGTGGAAAATGAGGAAGAAGAGGAAGACTATCGAGGCTTTAGCGGAGACAAATGTCCCTGGCATTGGTCTCTGTTGATGTAAGCTCTGTGTTTCTGCTGCTGTTGTTTCGTTCCGCTTGTACTTGAATGCTTTGTTGGGAGATTCCACTCATATTTACAGTCGAAGATCTATAAATTTTAGTCCAATTCTTGATGGGCGCAGGTTTTTTTTCCTCTGTATTTGAGCATTTGGGTTGGTCGTCTGCATTGCAGTAGCGGGTGAAATCTTCATCCCTTTTTGTTAGTTGGTGCAGCAAAATTGTGTGTTTATATTGGTAATATCAAAGGCCTAGCATAAATGGGGAAATCTGGTGACTACTTTATGGTTTAGTGATTAATATGAATTTTAGATTAGTTGAATGCTTAGCATAAATGAAACTGAGTGGGAAATACTATCCGATATCCGATCTGGTAGGAGCCTTGGCACAACAAGCGTCACATGGATTGTGAATTTTTGCTTTGTTTTTTGATTTGTTTTGTGTGTTTTTTTTTTTTTTTGCGCTGTGAATTTGTGAAGATTTATAGCAGGCAAATGTTGTGCCTGTTCCGACTTAAAAAAAAAAAACCAATGTTGTGCCTGTGGCTCTTCTTTGACATGATTAGATGCGATGATCCTTGTTCTAGCGGCAAACTCAGCTTCTTCTTTCTTGCGTACGCACGTGCATAGAGGTGTTTCATATGTTTCTTCTAGTTCATTTGATCTGAAACAGGAAGATTGTGAGCTCGTTTCTCATGCTTGTCGCTCATCTCAGAGTTGGACAGCCAATGCTTGTCGTTCACTTTTGACAAGGTCTTGTCTTGAGGAATCAAGTGTACGGGAGAGAGATTCCCACTGGCTTAGCTGTTTAAATTGTCTGAAGGCTTGGCTATGTTCTTGGAATGATTTGGTTTATGTGGGGCTCAAAGAGGAGAGAATGAAGTCGATCTCTCGTGATCGACCCGTTTGTAGCCCTAAATACTAATTGAAGAAAACGGAGTATATACTTTAATTTCCTCGGCCTTTGAAAAAGAGAAGTTCTACGATTTCTTTCTCTTGATTGGTGACCGACTCTTTTATGGGACTTCACGAGGAGTGATTTGCCGGTTCGTAGCTGTTCTCCTATGTTTCTGTCGAAATGCGAGGCATGTGCTTTGGAATTCAATGCTTCTTAGTCGGCAAAGGAGACCAATTCGAGAGTGGAAACAAGTGGGCTGTTGTTTTCCGGTCTCTTTAATTGAATCTACTTCCTCGGAAATAGTCAGAAAGAATTCGCATCAGATCTGAACGAATGCGCACCAAGTAAACTAAGGAGCAATGGATCGACCCCACGCACCTCAGCCCTTAGATTGAGCGGAAATCTAGGGTCGGCGATGCGGTAGCGATTTTCCACACCGTGAGTATCAGGGAAAAATGTTAGCAAGATTTGCCCTTCTTCTTCGATGTTGATATTGTTTTCCATGCAAGGAAAAAGCAAGTATTATGTAGGAAGCCGAACCATGAAGCTTAATCACAGAAAATTTCAAGACCATGACGACGGAACGTAGCGGGAAATGATCTTATTGATCGGAGGTTACGGCTAGTAATCTTCATATTCACAGGACACTTATCAACTTAAGTAGATTGTTTTTTTTTTTTTTTTTTCAAAAACGAAAAAGAGAGAGAGGGGTTTTTGGAAAATATTTAATGACAAATGGAGTCAAATTCAATTGCGAAAGCACAAGCGAGGATCGAACCAATCGGGCTCTCGTTAGTCAACATGTGACCACAATCTTAGTCAACGTGGACTCGTACAGTTCCTGGTTTTCTAGTTTTTCAAAAGAGGGTGAAAATAAACAAAGAGGGAAAGGCAAAAGATGACCCAAAAACATAGAGCTTCTAGAATCGCGATCGATCGCGGTATTTACGACGAGGCAATCCTCGTGCCGAAATTGCATAGAACGCTCATTTATGAATTCACGTCATGCAAGACGATGAAGATATGGGAACACAACCTTATGCCGCAATTATTTTCCACCTCAGACAACAACAACAACAAAAGATTAGACCCGCAACCGATTAACTTCATTCTCTCTCTCTCTCTCTCTCTCTCTCTCTCTCTCATGCAAATTTTTTCATCTATTTTCCAAGGACTGTTTTCTCGGCCTTTTTCTTTTTTTCCCCTTTCCATAATTGGGAAAATTGTCCAAAAAGTCTTAATCCTATTACATTTTTGTCAATTCAGTCATAAACATTTGAATTATGCTGATTAAGTCCTAAACCTGTTTTTACATTTTGCCAATTGAGTCTATCTGACAAATTTTTTTCGGAAACTGCTGATGTGGCGGACGTCAATCGTTTTACGTGGCACAATTAATGCTGGCATGGATAATTCTTAATAATATTTTAATATTTTTCAATTTTCGATTTTCTTTTCTTTCCTTTTCCCCCCTTTCTTCTTCCTTTTACAGGTGGCCAGCCATCAGACATGGCTAGGTGTGCTGGCCTCACCTAGGCAAGGGTCACCCAAGCAATGTCCAACGAGGCCTTCTGGGCCTTGGTGAGGTCTGGCCTCACTCGGCCATCAGCAAAAAGAAAAAGAATGAAAAAAAAGAAAGAAAAAGGAAAAGTCACAAAATATTAAAGTATTATTAAAGATTATCCATTCAAAGCCAGCCATGTCATGTGAGATGACTAACGTCTACATAGCATATTCCGACCAAAAGTGATTGCATGGATTTAACTTGCAAAATGTAAATTTAATTGGCAAAATTGAAATGTTTAGGACTGAATTAATAAAACTGTAATTGATTTAGGACTCTTTTCAATAATTTTCCCAACAATAATCAATAGTGAGCAAATTATATTCGGTCAAACATAGATTTTTTTTTTCTTTTTGTTTTGTTGGGTGGGGGGGGGGGGTGTTGGGGGCTCGTGGTCAGACATAGATTAGACATTGTTAAGATGTAATATATTAATATAGGCATTAGACATCGTTCCTTCTTACATCCACCTAACGAACATAACCGCCGTGTGAACAAAACAAACGTAGGGCTCTCGACAAGAATGTGAATCGGATCACGTGGCGCTTACCGCGGCGGCTAGTGCGGCTGCAAGAATCGCACAACTACGTGAGAATATAGAACCTATATTTATATATTCCTGCAATTCAATTAATTAATTAGCTTGCAATATTTGGCCAACTAAACCAACAAAGAATTAAAAAAAAAAAAAGACTTTTTTTTCCTTCGCCCGAACGTCACGGCTGACCTTATACCTCCTTTACCTACGGCATCATCTCCTAACCTCGGTGGTTAACGATCCGTTCTCCATTGATTGACACGTGTTATGTTAGTGGTTGAGACCTACGCGTTTTTGTTAGATGTATGTAATGGGATTATCATGTCAAGTTACGTATACGCATGCTGCTCTACGTACACGTATTTTCCAAACTCATTTCAACACGAGGGGACAAGAAGAAATTGATTTGATTTCGCCACCTAACCCTTTAATGTGCACATTGATGGCTACTCGTATTTTTGGCCAAGCGAAGCAACTACCGGCGTCGGAACGACCCCGGTGAATTGCAAATTTTATGCAACCTAAATACAGGTTCCGATTTAATGTTTAAGTATAGGATTAGTACGAAAGAGACATGGGTCCGGAAGCTTATGAGTGGATAACGTATATTGCGAAAGTTATACGTAAACCAAACATGGGCGTCACTTAATTTCCAAGTTGTCAATATCGTTGTTGAACCGGCAATATAGATTTTTCTAGGAAAATTATCCAAAAAATCATAAATTTATTGTACGGCGGCCAATTCAATCCTCAATCTTTCAATTGTGCCGGTTTAATCCCAAAATTTTTGACGATTTGCCAATTTAGTCCTAAATCATTTGACAATTTGTCAACATAGTCATTTCATTCAATTATGCAAATAACAGATTTCGGGCTAAATTGACAAAACTCTAAAAAAATTAGGACTAAGTCGATGCAATTGATTTTTTGGACAATTATCCTGATTTTCTTCTCAGGATGAGGAGCCCCAACCTTACTAGATGAATCTAGGGCTTGTGAAATACGTGGTTAGGTAAAATGCGAGTTAAAATCCGGATATGACCCGTGTAGGTATCTATCTCTTCACACCACATCGCGTGTGTACTGTTAACACTTCATTGAAAGGTAGACAAAAATCCTGGTTTCATTGATGTTTGTTTACATACATAGATGTCGGGTCCAGTTCATTGACTTTAGCTCTTTGCATCAGCCACATGACTTGTACTTCCACGCTATTTTATGATAAAGACTTTTGACTTGTCTCTTCCCAAAAGTTGAGTTTAACATCGGTTTGAAATTCGTACTCATCGTTCTAGAGCACTTTTTTTTTTTTTTTGCATTTAATTCGTTCAGAATGACATAGCTTGTATTCACTCTGAAGCGGAATCAATTTCACTATTTAGGTTAAAGTGAAAAAGTTACCACGTATGCCACACAACTTATTGTTCTTCTAGAAATGATAAATGACATAAATGATTCATAGACTTTGGTATAATGTATAATGTGGCCGGTAAACTTTAAATTTGTTCAATATGCCTCCAAAATTTTAGCTCAATGTATAATGTCATTTCTGAAATTTTAATTTGTTTAATGTGGTCCATGGACTTTTTGTACATGTCCAAGTTAGTCCTTGGGCTATATGAAAATGTTCAACATTGTCCCTAAAGTTCAGGAACAACATTAAATATTTTTATACAATCTAAGGACTAAATTGAATAAAATGCTTAACAATTCTGGTAGAACTTATTTATGATTTCGTGCTACCACTAGCTTCTCAAATGGGTGGATTGGTAAGCAAGCACATGCTCCATCGCTTGTGCAGGCCCCCGTTAATTCCTTTGAGTTTCAATCTTGTGACTGTGGATCCACAAGTCCTTGGTGATCTCATCTATCTAATGTACAGTGGTCACTATAACTCGAGTGCCAGCTGCAGAAAGGAATGCCATCAACAGGGGCGCTATTGGCCACTAACCACTTGCTTGCCAACCGCTCCTGACTTCACCTCTTCAAGAAGCCGCTTGCCTCAGTTGATTTATGTATCAAAAGTTCAAGGATCACATTAAAACAAATTAAAAAGTTTAAGGATTATATTGCACATTGGGTTAAAGTTTACGGACTATATTGAATAAATTTTAAAGTTCATGGATTGCACACTATACATGAGGCTAAAGTACAGGGATTATTTGTGTCATTGTCTCTTTAGAAACTTATGGGGGAAAGTTTTGTATTGTGATTAATATTTCGAATTGCTTTCGCACACCACTATTGGTTTGTCTCCTTATGCCATCTTAAGGTTGTACTCCACATATGGACATGTTGCATTCGGGATTCTACTCCCAATGTTGTAATTCATGGATTAATGGCTCAATTTATGTCCGCGAAACCGACATAGTTTAATGGGATCGTAACCGATATGCATTTATGTTTGCATAACTGACATGTACTTATGTCGGCGTAATCGACATGGATTAATGTCGTCAGTTACAATATGGATTAATGTGGTGTAATCGACGTTTTTTTCAATTTATAAATAGACGTGCTTCTGTAGTTCACAATCACAATGAAAACTCACAACTCCAAGCATATTCTCTAGTTCTCTCATAGTCCTCTTCCAGGTGTGCCGGTTTCGAGAAGTGTTCGACAGAGTCCTGTTCGTATAGTGCTGATACAAACATGTTCGAGGTATTATATCTTGGGAGGCATAGTTCGTGAAGCTGCTTAGCCTGTTTGGCAAGAACTAATCGCCTTAAGGAGATTCGATTAGCCATACCTCACCTCTTGTTTAACTTTTTTTGTTTTTTACTGAATTTAGCAAGTTTATCTAATTGTAATATTTATTTGTAAAGATTGTACATTGGCTTAACCGGTATCAAATACTATCATCGCCTTCGCCATGTTATTATTTTTCTGATGACAACAAACAGTGTTACGTATTTCCCCGATACGTTAACGTGTGCGATTGCTTTTTCCAACACCTAAAGTGCTACCAACAAGACTCAAACTCAAAACCGCAAGGAGGAGTGCAATCTCCCATGCCGGTTTCGTTGAAAAGCCAAAAGCTCTAGAAATGGAGGAGAGGTACGCGGGTGGACCAGCCAAACCCCACATACATTCAATCCCAGTCGAAAACAATAGAATGGGCACTCTTACATGCACCACAATTTCTTTCCATCTGACGTATAATAGCGAGACTCATGCTCAAACTGTCATTATCACCACTTCTTTTTCCTGCGCCTTTCATCTTTCAGGAGTCACTTTTCTTGCTTGCCAAGCCGAACAACACATCGGAAACACACATAAAAAAGGGAACCCGCGCACAAAGTCTAGAAAGCAACATTAAAGATTTTTGCGTCTGCTGAGGACAGTGATGACGCTTAAGCAAAGTCAGACAACTTCTTCACCAAACGAAATTCGATTTTGCCAAAATTTCTTATCAGCCAAGTAAACTTGACTTAGCTTAGCTAAACCAAACCGTGAGTTTAATTGGCTTAATCATGCATGTTTCCTCCCACGTTTGGCTTTCGGAGAGGTGCGTACAAAGTCAGCAAGTTGCCAAATTTATATGTTAGAAAAAACATCGAGATGTATATATTCAATTATGAGGAACAGAACTACTTCTGCACGCCTTATCCGATGTTTTGATCTCTACTCCTACAAGCAAAGGATGTCACCCTCCATTAAGCCTAGGGCAACTGCTGAGAGACTATTTTTTGGTTTATATATTAGTTAGCATGATACGGATTATATAATATAGTCCGTTGAAATTATTTGGTGTAGCTTAACGGAAATCTGATGTATAATTTGTCAAGTTTGGTTGGTATCTTGCTGCATCTATAATGTTTTAGTTAGACAAGCTATTATTTAATATAGGCGAATGGAGCATATCTAATCCAATTAAATCAACCAATTTCAATGGTTTTGTTTTCCGGTTAATTTTAGGTTATTCGCGAATCGACCAAATCCAAACACGCCAAGCTATATAGAGGGGTGGTTCAATTATCATCACTTAAATTTTTTTCAAAAAAGAAAAAAAAACAATAGAAACCTTGTTGGTCATGCTCTAGGCTCAAGAAGGCATATCTGCAATTGAACTCACACGCCGCGCTCTATCGCTTTCCTACGTAGGATCGATTTGAATATTTCGAATTAGGGTTTCTTGATTCCTATGCGGATGTTCAAATTAAGCGCGTTCATGTGCCAAGTCGGTCACGTCCATTGAACAAGAAGAATGCACATTCGGGGAAACAAGTTGAACCCTAGACTTAATCGCCGTCCTTATCGATGGCTCTTCATCAAACGCGATAGAATAGTAGGCGAGATGTGATCATCCAAGATGTGGCCATTCTAACGGTGTGAACACATAATTCTAATCTAACCGATCAAGAGTCAACACTAGATGAATTCCACTCCACCAAGCTATCAACTAAACGGTTAAGGTGGCGGTCAGATTCTTGGAAAAAACCCCTAATAAAAGTTCGAAAGGACTTTGACAAAGATAGAACCAAGCTACAGCAAATGCTTAATTAGCTGTAGAATGGGAACGTTATCTACGAGAATTAAAATACGAATTGAATTGCACGGCACTGACTGTTTGAAAAACCTGGGCCACCGGTTCGTCTTCTAGAACGGGTCTTTAAAATAGTGTTGAGAATTTCATGGTGAATAGTATATAGAAACCCTAGTCGTGATCCCACTACTAGAAGCTAGCTATTCAATACATGACATCATCCATCTTTTTTTTTTTTTTTGGGGGGGGGTGGGGGGGTGGGTGTGGTGGTTGATAGGTTTTTGGCTAAAGAAAGATTGATAGGGTGATTGTCAATGGAAAGATATATAGTTTCTTAATCACTGAATTAGTAAACGGAACCTATTACGGGCGATGTTGACTAAACAATCGGTAAGAAAATGACAGCCCTTGTCCCTTGGATCCCACCAAATGAGGGCCACACACTTCGAAGGGATTCTCACAAATTACTTGTATGGTTTGCCTACAAGATGTTGCACCAGTTGCTAAATCGAACTCAATATCTCGTGCTTGTCGAGCCTTTCTCGATTACCTTGTCAACACGATCAAACTTTTTCGGTGAAAAGTTAATCTCTCTCACTCTCTCTATCTCTCAAAATGAAACTATATGTGTGGATTCCTGTCTTGGAGATTTTTCCATGAATTTTCATTGCAAAATAGATCCTTGAAGTTCTACCCTTTGATTGTCCGCTCTCAAAATTAGCAACATATTTCCTTCATGTTCCTGCATGTAACGTAGTACCGCCATAATATAGAGCGGCAATAATCTCATTGCAGGAGAACGTAGCTTACCAGTTGCAATCCAATGTCATCCTAAAAAACTAGTTGATACAGCGTGACTAGTGCCATCATGTATGCAATAACTGAAGCTAGTGACTTCTAAACACTTCACGTCGCTTGCATGACTCAATTGTACATTGAATTACATTAAAATTTGGCCCAAGTGTACACATAATACTAGGACTTGTAAAAGTATAGTGTCATTATTAGAATATTTAACCATTAAACCACACTTTTATCCAATAACTTAAACTTTTGAATGGTCATAACATATATATAGACAGGGTTATCTTTTGCCAAATTCATGCATTCATTTGAATCATTCATATATAAACACAAACCAAATTTCATTTGATATCTCATTCAGAAGTGTGATTGACATTCCTTTTCTTTTCTTTTTCTCATTTGGAGTTCCGTAAGCGTGATTAACTGGTTGATGAGTGATTGCTAATTTATGTTTGTTTTGGCTAGATTCGCTAGCTTCTTGGCGATTTAATGCTTTGTGATCTGGAACATTTCTTTCTCCTACTTCGTTGAAACGGCATGCCAAACGAACAAAACCAATGAAAGAACAATGCCGTGAGCGTAAGGATTAGTTCCACTAGTCCTCCCTTAATTTGTTGAGATCTTTCCATGAAAGGGAAGGGAAAGTAGCTACCTTGGGGTTCTTCTTTGCGTGTTGAAAAATAGCCCCTAAAAAGGAAACTTCTTTGGGAATCAGGACTAGGGTTGCATGTTGTAGATAAGAAGCAGCATCTTTGTCACGCACAACAGAGCACTTCCTTTCGGAAGTCAAGGTTTCGTTCTTATCATAATACATACGAAAGCGAAGAAAGACAGCGAAACAAGTTATGTCGATAAATATTTACTTGGAGAAACAAATATTCATATAGACTATATTTCTTGATTTATGACGCGATGAATAGGATCAATTAATTATAGTGCGTGAAACTTTAGAAAACATGTATATGTTTCGTCTTCCTCGCCGTTTTCTGTACGAGTTAGCCTGCTAAAATGAGTGTATAACCATATTTTGAGTTTACCAATCACTTGATATCTGTAGATTGTCATCTAACTCATGTGAGGTTAAAAAAAAAAAAATTCCTATGTGGTAGCCTTCAAGCCTGGGATGTGCTCAACGGTACATAGTCAGAAGAACAATCTAATTTTTTATTTGGCCAACTAGTTGAGCACCAATGGTTGACTGGCAAAACCTTGTTGAGAAATCGATAAACTACTTTACACCCACTACTCAAGCCATCCCTCTCCAGATAAGCAAGTGGTGGGTTCAGACCAGAAACCTCTCCCGTGAAGCTTTTTCCATTTCAACAGAACGAAAGATATATGAATCGTGTCACATGAATGGTCTGAAAACCCTCGTGCCCTATGACGGAGTGGTTACTTCGAGATAACCTTGGGAAGGTGGGGTCTACGCTTCGACACGTCACGCATGAGAAGCACATATATGTAGGTCGAATGAAGTTATCTCGACTAATCCTTTTGACTTAAAGATCGTGTTTAGGGTGATGTTATGACCCACGGTCTGATCTTTTCTGTGCGTGTGAAAGTGAAACCTTGCGTAAGGATACAAGCAAAAGGGAAAGGAAAGACAAAAACCCACGTAAAGAAGGCGAGCAAAGTTTTTTCTTTTCGCTGTTTTGACGAGTGTTTTCATAGATATTCAAATTAGGGTTTTGGTGGGTTACTTTCTTCTCTCACCTTCTCGCAGCATAATTGTCCAAGAAGCCCTAACCATATTCTACGTCAGCCAGTTTAGTCCTAAGCCTTTTAATTATGCTAGTTTCGTGCTAAGCGTTTTTACGATTTGCCAATTTAGTCATAAACATTTCGATTGTAACAATTTAGTCCTAAATATTTTTAATTTTTTTCAATTTAGTTCTAAACATATTATTTGGATAATTGGAAGAGAGGACTACATTTGATAAATCATCAAAAGTTTTGGGACTAAATTAACAAATAATTGAAAGTTTGAGGACTAAATTGGCACAATATAAATGTTGAGAACTTACTTGGCAAATCATCAAAAGGTTAGGATCGAATTTACATAATTCAAAAGTTCAAGACTGAATTGGCCGCCGTACAATAAGTTTAAGACTTTTCGAACAATTATCCCCTCCTCGGAATCTTCCGCCACCGAGCATACATGCTCTCGATAACACCTTTTGACCGACGCTAGTTTCGATTTAGCTCATGGTCTTAAAGCAGCGAACTTGTGATCCACGCATGAATTAACTTCTCGAGTGTCGCATGCAGACCGATGTTTGAATCGGGGAAAGAGAATGTATGCGCTGGGGAAAGAAAGCTGTTCGCCCGTCCATAAATCACGACGTGAACGAGGGGCTCGCACGTGCTTTTATTGTCGGCAACCATTGAGCAAATCAAAATTTCTACATGTGAATGATAGCCATGGACGCGTTTTTACATGATAATTCGAGAAAAAGAAGAACTGACCAAGACCAAGAAGTTTCTACGTTTCTTCGTAAGGTTCTGTGAATTTTCCCCAAAGAATCTCATCAGGTCATCTTCGCTACATTTTCGAATAATAGAATGGAATAAAAAGATATCAAAACAATTAGGAATTGATAGAAATATCCAAGGGCAATAATTAGGGTCTTGTATTAATGGAAATTCGAAGGACGTCTATATAGTATACTTAACAAGAAAGTATTCGATTTTCGAGATATTGATTGCGTATATCGTGAGTAGATTCAATGCATGTAAAGTTTCCTTAGTTGATTACTTAGCATTGCCATTAGAGCACATTTAACAAGAAATTTAATATGGGATTAACAAAAAAAAAAGTCCAAACAAAATCCCAAAGTATCGATGTTGAATCCAAAAGCACTCCTTCTATGTATATCGTATGTTTTTATCTTCCAATTAATATCTGCATTGTCGGCTCATGTTAAAAGAAATCATCAGTATTTCACTCCATCATGATTGTTATGAACAGTATACTGTAATGCTTCGCTTACATTGCCTGCGTGCATGGGGTCATGTAGATACATTTTGTAGTGCCCATGATAGTTATGTCTGCAATGCTCGACGTACCTTTCACTGAAAATGTACTTCTAGTAACTCCAATGATCCCAAAACCTCTAGTTAACTTATCCTGAGAAATTATCTGTACGAGTAATGATATTAGAGATTGACAACGAGACGATGGGGCAACGCATTATACTTTAACTAGGTCCTAATTGAGCCAAGTACATGGGAAATTGGGATCAGATGAGGAAGATGGCCACATGTGGACATGTAGTGAGCCAAGTGTCGGCACGTGGCGAGCTAAAGTGACAACAGTGACACGTGCCACCGCCTTTATCACGCGTCGACCGTGACAAAGTTCACATATATGAAATGGAATGATGGGATTAACATAAGGAATCTAACCGATGTTTATGCTTCTATTAATCATGAAAGTCCATATCATTTTTAGGCGTGCCTATCGTTTGTATTGCGTACACTTATTTTGTGTGGCCGTCTATCTATCTGTGTTTAATTAGTCCTCCCCATGCGCTATCACAAAATGAAGGATTAAAGAGGAACGTGTGGTTACTAAGCAGGTAACGGACCGAAACACCGCATGCGATTAGCCGCTGCTCGTGCATTTCCACGTGGTTTGGTGTCCAAATTATGTTCTCTACCAAGAATTGGTTAAAGTCGTGCCCGCATTTTCCTTTTGCTGACTCGAAGCCCCGTCTCTTTCACACTCGCATAATATTCGTACCGCTACTTGTCCAGCAAAAACCAGGGCGAAGAACCGTTAGATTCTTCCAGAAGGGGGAGGGGCTGAAGATTCAAACCGCCCGACTCACTCGCTGCTCGCCACTCACGACTCGTTCCGGCCCTTTCACCCGTGTTGACTCGGCCACGCGGGTCGTGCTCGCGTGGAACTGTTACTCGTCCCTCTTTGACACTTGGCCAAAGCCACGTCACCCACTTGATGTCCCTAGAAATCGAATCCAAAAAGCCACTTTGTTACGTGTGATCCTCGCCTCCCGTAGTTTTTTTATTGCATATCCATCCCGTTTGATGTGATGATTCGAATACACTTAGGGTTCATAATAATTATCATTATAATCGAGAGATTATTATAAAATGCACTTACGCACCCATCTAAACCATTCATTCGGCACGATCGACCTACTCGACTCACGAATGTTGAAAATTCAATCCATATTTCACCAAATAAATTTGCAAATGATTAAAAATTAACGTACTTGGCCACTTGATAATATTTTATTGGTGTACAGTGCCAGTCACTCATTTAAGGCCCAATACTAAAAATAGATTATTTTTATCACATTATTTCAATGAGTCGTTATCATATCATTATTATTATTTTATTTTTATTTTTATTTTTTTGGGTAGGATCAGGATGTGGTCATTGCTTACTGTACAAGCAACGAGGGCATATATGTCATTCTGAAAGGTCAACACGAAAAGCTAACTTCGACCAGTCTCTCAAGTCGCCCCACTCAACCCAGTAACCCGTATGTAAAGTCTATAAATACCTGCCCATCACGCGCCTTCTTTTTCCATAATTTCTTTGGCTGTTCGTCTTTTCTGGTTTCGCCTCTCGACGACAGATTTCTCAAAAAAAAAAAAAAGCTAGGGTTTCGTTTTCGAGTCGGAACTTGTTGTGGTGATGAAGAGAAGCATGGGGGAGAGAGGGTCGACAGCATATCCATGGCGAACTGCCTGATGCTGCTCTCGCGCGGAGTCGAGTTCGAGTCCGTCGGCGGCGGCGCTCTGCCGACGAGCCGAGTCTTCGAGTGCAAGACCTGCAACAGGCAGTTCTCGTCGTTCCAGGCCCTCGGCGGGCACAGGGCGAGCCACAAGAAGCCGAGGCTGGGGTCCGGCGACGAGGCGGCGCAGTCGCAGGGGTCGTCTTCGCCGGCGAAGCCGAAGACGCACGAGTGCTCGATCTGCGGCCTGGAGTTCGCGATCGGGCAGGCCCTGGGGGGCCACATGAGGAGGCACCGAGCCGCGACTAGCGAGGTGGGGGCCGCCCGGACGACAGCGGCGGAGGCGGGGCTCCTCCTTTGTCGCAGATCTCCGTGGTGTCCCCAGCGCAGGTGCCGGTCGTGAAGAAGTCAAACAGCCGGAGGATCATGTGGCTGGACCTGAACTTGACGCCTATGGAGAACGAGAGCGACCTGGAGTTTAGGTTAGGGACGAAGACGCCGACTCCGCCTCCCGCCGTCGATTGTTTTGTCCTATAGATGATTTACCTTTCATAGATCGCACATACAAACATATATACGTAGACTCTACGTCTGGACGTACAGCCTGGAGCCTTTTTGCTCGGATTTTTTTTTTTTTTGGGCGATCATCTCTTTGTGAATATTTTAGTTCATTTATTCAATATCATAGTGAGATATCATTCAATAAAAAGATGATTGCGATATAGATCTAGTCGTATTTTCACCTGCTTGATGACGTTCGTCTGGATTTGATATCATTCGATACGAAATTGAAAGAAAAAAAAAAAGAGTAACATGTAAGTTTTATTTTGCTGGTATAATATGATGTATTATTAGGTTCATCTTCGAGAATATGTACTTTAGAAAAGGTGATGGGCATAGTCTGCAAAATCGCTCGTCTTCAATTCAATATCAACGGGCGGGGAGAGGGTTTTCCCAGCTAAATTTTTTCCCTTTTATTAAGTCACGGTGAGATAACGATGACGTCATAATTGCATACTTTTTCCACCCTTGATGACATAACGCCTTACGTATTGAAACATCGAGACGAGACTGCATGTGGTACGTTGTACATGGTGACGAGCTTCTAGTGTAGAAAGTAGACTCGTGGGGCGGTATTCGTCCCTAGTTTCGACATTAAATAAACAAAACAATTAGAAGGATCCATAACTATTAACAAAAGTTGTCAATTAACGGGGAGAGTTGACTTTTTTTTTTTGGGCTATGCTTTATGTATGACCGAACTCGCAGCAGGCCGTGATCGATTACTTAACGTGGAGAGAGAAATGCTGCCAAAAGTTAGCAACATATGACTCTATTATATAACTCCGGAATTCGACTTCATATCTTTGCGTGAACGATTTCTATAATTATATGCGCTATATCTTCCGTGAGGAAGTCCGTCTCAAAATACGTAAATTCCGAGCCCTAAAATGCTTTCCTTTCCTTATTATCTGGATGCTAAAGACCGCGTGGATGGCCCAGCCCACGAGATTTTAGTAAAAATAAATAAAAAATGAAGATACAGGCTGATGTTTGGGCAACAGGAAATTGCTCGAGGGAGGCAAGGTAACGAAATCTGTGAAGTTATTAGGTGAATAATAATGCATTGGAACTTGTTTAGCACAATGCGTCAATGAATTGTCAAGAACCGGATTACCGTTCACGAGTTTAGAGCGTGTTTCTTTGCGTTTAAACAAAAAAGTAAAGGACTTTTTGCTGTTATGCTCAAATCAAAATGTTATCCGACTTTACAAAATTATGGAAAAATGTAATCTGGATCTACATGTCGACGCTCAAGTGCTGTGAAACTTCTACGATTTTTTTTTTTTTTAAATATAATAAAATGGGCGAGCCGTAAGATTTAAATAGAATAAGAAATGAAAAGTAAAATGTAAAACTCAACTAAGAAAAAAAATTAATAACATAAGGGCTGATGCGATAAAATAATGAATTGTGCGTTCTAGGAAGAAAAAGGGCACTTTGCTTCGGGTCCTTTTCCATTTGCTTCCAATAGTTTGACGCTGAATCCATGGGAATGCAGAGTTGATCTTTCGAACCTTTCAATTCATAGACGGGGATCTCGGACCTATGAATGAGAGGTACGGTCCAAAGTAGGTTCCAGCCCTTGATCCGTATAATGCATCTGTCCATGGCAAATTTTCTTTTTGGTGCAACGCTATCCCACTGTCCACAATTTAGAATTTCTTTTTATTATTCATGCCCCTAAAGTTCAATTTTAAGCCCACCTATCACTCAAAGAAAAGGGGGAAAAAAGGCGAAACCCGTTAAAGTTTGATTATAGTCTAATCAAAATTCTATACATTTGTACGTGGGTATCAGAATTGATGGGCCTGTGCATTTTATTTGACAAAACCTTGTAATTTTCATTTTTGCAAGTCTGTGTTCGATGAGGCTCATTGAAAATATTCCACATTGTTTAGTAATGGGGTCTATATGCTCTTTATTTTCGATCTCCCTCCACTCCACTTATGTATTACACTTTTTAATAAGGTTGGAAGAGCCTATCCCTTTTGGTTGCGTTTGGTAGTATGAATTTTTAGTCAGGATAGAATTAGATATAATATGATATGATATAAAATGTAGATATTTTGCTATATCATATTCACTGTTTTGTGTATCGCAGTAATAAATCGGATATTTCCACTTCCTATCATGTCTGTTGTTTGGCATATCAGTGTATATGAATCAAAAAATAGTACAAATGGAGATGGTAAGAATCATTCACGACCCTCTTTCCTTTTTCTTTTTTTTGGTTTGCGCTGACAAGGCTGTCGACCCAAAACAAAATTAAAAAAGAAAAGAAAAGACCAAACAAATAAAATAAAAAATAAAAAAACATATATATATATATATATATATATATATATAACAAATTGCTATGTTAGCGTCGACTGGCCAAATGGACTAATTGACATAATTGCAAAAGGTTTAAAACTCAATTGGTAGAAAAATTTTTAGGACTACATTGACACAATTGCAATAGATTCAAGAAATTTTTGATTATTTTCTCGAGAAACAAGACAAAAATTTAAGTACAAATTGCCTATTGAGCTTATGTTTTTCCTTAAGAATCTTGCATATATCTTCATAATCCACAAAATAAATAGACTAATTATGAATTATGTATGATATGTATTCATTATATAGTTGACTTTATAGTGACAAAACGTAATTTTTTGACTGAAATAAAAAATTGGAAATAAAAATTATTTTGGAGAATAGAAATTTTGTGCAGTTACCAAACGCATTTCTGTTCCGGGATTGGAAATTTTGCGTAGTTGCAGAATGCATTTTAATTCTCTATAATTCGTCTAAAGAACAGAATAAAAAAATCAATTCTGAACAGAATTATTATTTTTATAAAAATTGTTGCCAAACGCACCATAAATAGCTCTTTAATAAGAAACAAGGGTGGAATGGTCGACCAACGCATTTACCTTAAAGTTGTGCATCCGTTACGAAATATGTGATATAGGCTATAACTGTTGAATCTATCCATAAATGTATGGCATTATCCCCATGGCTCACTGAGGGCCAAAATCTAGAAAATTTGCCCACCTATTGTAACAAATGTTTACGGTATAAACCGTTCGGATGTTCGCTCCCCATAAGCTCCTTATTGTTATCTTTATTTTTTTGAAAGAAATATGTCATTCATATATTAAAATAATCGAGGGATACATAGAAAGCTTTTGAATCTAGCAAATCCCAAGTAATTGCGAAACAAAACAAAAACTTAAAAGCATATAATAAAGCGTAGCATGCAGCTAGAAGCACACTCTTATCCCTTAATAACAAATATGCTACCGTAAACATTCGCTCCCCATAAGCTCGTTATTGTGACCTTACGAAGGATAACTTGAGCCATTCACCATCGGGTTACCATGTCGGGCGGTGGATATGTGAAAATATTTAGTTGCACATTTATTTCAACAACACCATTCATCAAAAGTTAACAGTTTCAATTCCTTTTTACCTCAATAGACCTCTAATTTAATGTGAGATATACATCATCAATTATGAGATGTACTCTATCCACTGATTAATGGGATTCTCACATCATTGAACTTTGAAATTCACATGACTAGTATGAACCAAAGGTCACACAATATCTATGCACTTCTTTTTATGGGATATTCATAATTACTTTCGTTTTGCTTCTTTTGTGAGAAATTGGAATCTGATATGCTTTTGGTCAATTGTATATCGAGTAATTTAACATGAGATCTACATCATCAATTATGAGATGTACTATGTCCACTAATTATTGGGATCTTTACATCATTGAACTTTGAAATTCACATGACTAGTATGGATCCAAGCTTACACGATGTCTATGCCCTTCCATTTATGAGAAATTCATAATTTCTTAGGATTTGCTTCTTTTATGAGAAATTGGAATCCGATATGCTTTTGGTTAGTCGTATATAGAATAGTTTAACGTGATATCTGCGTCATCAATTATGAGATGTACTTTGTCCTCTAATTATTGGGATCCTTACATCATTGACTTTTGAAATTCATATGACTAGTATGGATCCAAGCTTACACAATGTCTATGCCCTTCTTCTTATGGGAATTCATAATTTCTTTGATTTGCTTCTTTTATGAGAAATTGAAATCCGAGTATATCGAGTAATTAACGTGAGATCAATGTCATCAATTATGACGTGTACTTTGTCCACTAATTAATTGGATTCTTACATCATCGAATTTTGAAATTCATATGACTAGTATGGATCCAATCTTACCCAATGTCTATATGCCCTTCTTATCGATGCCACATGCATGCATGAAATTCAAATAAAACGACAGTTTCCGCACTTTGGCAGCAATAGCGGGCTCTGATTAATGGGTTATTAATCTAGATCTACTAATTTAAATAATGACTACCTATGACATTAAAACTCCACATTTAGCGAGAAAAAAAAATACATATGTATAGCGTACCGCTTTAAATTAATAACCTTTTTCGCTCTTACATCGTTTTGCACATCGGGCTACAAACGGCCCATGCCGTTTGCCGCCGCCCTGCCACCTTACTATATTCCTAAGGAAAAGAAGTCAAATAATAACTGGCCGTGTCTAAGATATTTACTAATTCCGAAGGAGCATAGAATCGCCCTTAATTCGAGTATCACGATGACTATGTATGATGATGGTGTGGATGAGAAACATTCAAAAAAAGAAAAAAAAAGACTCTTTAATAGGAAACAAGAAGAGAATGGGCGACCAATGCATTTATCTTAAAAGTTCTACATCGGTTACAGAGTACAGGATCCGGGCTATAACTATCGAATCTATCGATAACAGTACAGCTCACTCACGTGTTAAAAGCTATAAAATCTGTCTACACGAGGTAACCAATATTTAATATATATGTAAGTACGGACATTGGTTGGATTTTTTTTTTTTTTTGTTTTTTTTGGTCGGAAGACATTGGTTGGATGGCCATTGGTCAAATTGGTTTCGAAAGCTTCCCGCATTGGAACCCCGCGAGGGAGCCATGGCCCAAAACACAAAAGACCGCGAAAAGCTGCGACGGCGTGGCCCGTTTAATCGGAGAGACACGTGTACGGTCGATTCGTCGGAGACCTACAAGGTTTATGGTGGGGCGTGCCGCACTATATAACTATCCCGGGCTGAAACCCCACAGCTTCCCAGTGTCTCTTCCATCTACAGCAACTCCCATAGAAGGCCTCTGCTCCTCGCAAATTTCCCAATTTAAAAGAACCGTTCTTTTGGCCCAGTGTGCAGAGCTTCGCCGGAGATCAGTTTCATCCGCTTGAAAAGGTACCTCCGGTGGCAAGATATTTAGTATTGTTTGAGTTTCTAGGGCTTGATCTCCAGTTCACGACCTATGGCGTTTCCTAGTGCATGCGCGTGAAATAAGTGTTCTCTCGATAAATTTGAGTTCCGATCGTTGAAGATTTTGATGTTCTCAATCGGCATTTCGTGCTTCCGGTCTTGTGTTTTGTGTGCGAAGTTTGATCGGGCGGATTGTTTGTGCACATTGCTCATTCTAATTTTGTAAGAATCAAGTCTCCTTGTTTTAGGGTGATCGACAAGTGAATCGCTCCTACTTGGAGTTGTACTGAAGGAGGTATTTGTTTCGACAGGGTTGCGTCGACAGAGGACGGACTTGGTTGGTCGTTTCTAGTTCACTGCGCCAGTTGTGGAATTTGCCTTTCGGGTGGTGAAAAATGGTAACTTGTAGAACCCCTTTCGATTTTTTTTGTGGAAATGTCTTGTTCACGTGTGTGAAATCATGGGTGCTTGTGTGGCCATTTGTAAACGTTCTAGTTTCTTTATCCTATGGCTTCGCAAAGATTATGGTGTTGTCAAGGGACGTGCCTTTTGCTTTCGCGTTCGATTGTTTTTCTAGTGTGAAGAGTTGTTTTTGTTTGGCATCGTTGAATCTTCCGAGTTTTATCTGATACTCGATGTCCAAACTGTTGCCTCTTTAGGCATATATGTAGCCACACACTTTCAAATTCCATTTTCCCCAACCTCCTTGGCAAATTCCTGCCTGCCTGCATGAAATGCAAAGTTCATGTGAATAGTCTGATCTTGTACGTCATTCCTTTTAGGTTCTAAATGATAGTTTTGGATAGACATGAAGAGGATACTCTCGTTTCTTTTATCATGCATTACTCTTGCATAATGCCTCGCCACGTTTCACGCCTTCATTCACTTTTCTTCTGCGAATTAACGTGACTATGATTTCAGATATTTCTGGAATCTAGCGTCTTCTCATTCATGTTCTTTTGCTGCTCTTATTTTCTTTTTCTTACTTTACTCATTCCAAGCTCTAGATCTTGTCACTTGGCTATATGCCTCTGTCTAAGCAAATGGTTTTTGCAGTCTTTCCAACCTAAGGACTTTTGGGTGCCGAGAGATGAAAGAACTGTCACTAATGGGGAGATCAACTACGACAATTCTTCCAAAGTAGAACCTAAACGTAGTCATCAATGGTTTATGGAGGCAGCCGGGTCAGAACCATTCAGCAACAAAAGACAAGCAATAGAAGCTGTGACGAGCAGGCCACTATCTGGAATCTCATCCCTAAACGTTCTCCTTGGGACGATAATCCTTCTTTTAATGCTATTCCAGAGCAATCCACTGATCGGCTCTTTGGTTCTGAGCCCATGCGGTCTGTTAACTTAGTCGATAGGAATATCTCTCCCTTCAATGGTGGTGATATAAGTATGGTAAGAAAGAGCTTTGAAGGTCAATATGGAATGAGTCGTCAGTAAGTTTGTTATGTCTCATGGCACTGAAGATCCCTCAGCATTTCTGAATTTTGAGGAATCAGAAAAGTCAAAGTTAATCAAGTTACGGAACCTGACAACAGCATTTCGATGACAATGGGTACTTCCTACAGAAGTGGCAATGGCAGCGCAATTCCTACTGATACTGGTTATCGCAAGGGCCACAATAGCACCATATCTTTAGGCTCGAGTTATCAGCATAGGAACGAGAATAATATCTCGATAGCACCTGGCTACGACAAAGGGGAAGAAAGTTTCATGCCGATGAGTCACACCTTCACCAAGGAAGATGGAAACTTCATATCAATGGGTCACAATTATGAGAGACGGGGTGAGAATATTTTATCCATGGGTCAGCCCTTTGCCAGAACAGACGGGAATTTCATCGCAATGGGTCCTTCATATACGAAGGGAGAAGGGGATGGTCTATCCATGGGTTCCTCCCACAACAAAGAGCATGTAAATTTTATTCCCGTGGGCCAGAATTTTGGTAAAGTAAGCGATAGTTTTATCTCAATAGCTTCCTCCTATAACAGAACCAATGGCGATATGACACCAATTAGTCGCGCCTTTGACAAGGCTGATCCAAATGTTGTTGCAGTGGGTCACACTTCAACCTATGAGAAAGGAGATTCTGGCATTCTATCCATGGGTCAGAACTACAAGGGTGAGAGCAATACCATTTCCTTTGGAGGATTTGCAGATGAACATGGGACACATACCTCCGTTGGGATCATTGGCAACTACGAATTAGTAATGGACAATGAGACTTTGCCTCAGGCTTCAGTAGATCCAGGCCAGAAGGATGTTGGTTCTGGTGTCGATCCAATTGTAAATAGCTCTTCTGCATTGAAAGCGAATTCTAAAGCTGAGAACATCCCCAAAAATAAAGAGCCAAAAACGGCTAAGAAGGTGCCTCCAAACAATTTCCCATCAAATGTAAAAAGTCTGTTATCTACTGGCATGCTTGATGGAGTACCTGTCAAATACGTTTCCTGGTCACGTGAAGTAAGTCTTTCATATTAATCTGTCTGTGAGCTTATGTTCTTCTGTATGGATTAGTTTTCGTTACTTGCGAAACATTGGTTTGGCAGAAAAATCTCCATGGGATAATAAAAGGGACTGGCTATCTCTGTGGATGCGAAAATTGCAGCCACTCAAACGTAAGAGTGTTGTTCTACTTTGGAGAAAGTGAATTGAGCAATTGCAGTTCGATGTTCTTGAGCTTATTCTTTTATTGATTTGGAAATACAGTCTCTGAATGCCTATGAATTCGAGCGTCATGCTGGTTGCAAGACTAAGCATCCCAATAATCATATTTACTTCGACAATGGTAAGACCATTTACGCAGTTGTTCAGGAGCTGAAGAACACTCCACAGGAAAGGCTCTTCGATACAATTCAGACTGTCACAGGGTCTCCCATTAATCAAAAGAACTTTCGTAACTGGAAAGGTGAGCTCATTCTTCCCTCCCTGGACCTCCTAAGCTAGAATAACCTGCCCATTCCCACTGAAGATGTACTAGCACATCGATGTTTTTAAATTGACTTCAATTGTTCATGGTCTCATGGAATTCTTGATTCCTCTTCTCAGCATCATATCAAGCAGCCACCGTGAACTTCAACGAATATATGGAAAGGACGAAGTTATGATTCCTTCTTGACAAATGGCAAATGCACTTTCAGGTTCTCATGGTAGGTTGGTCTCGTGATCAGTGAATACCTCCTATAGTACCTTGTAGATGAACATGGGAATTCTAGAAATGGCTTATAATCATGCTCGCGCATATAATTTGCTGGTGTGTAGATGGTAAAGTCGCACCAGATTTTGGTATCAACTCTGTTCGAATTGAGCAAGAAGTTTAATTTTCTTTCAGTAGTATAAGCAACAGGATTGCTTCTCCCATTGTGCTCGGTACAACTCTTACCATGTCGAATAGGTGGCCCACACAATTTTCTTTGGGGGCAAGCAGAACTATTTATGTGGTGGACTTTCTCTTATAAGTTGCTGTGTTGGGTGAATCAGACATACCCATTTTAACTTATGTAAATATGTTCAGTGAACTTTTTATCTTATGGAAAATAGTGGATGTTCTATTCCTGAAAATTTAAGTATGGACCTTATAGAGTTATGCAGCATGTCAGCCTCCTTTGGCTGCCTGGTTAGGTTTCTGTGTTCCTGCGAATTGAACTGTTCTTTGAGCTTATTTGTTCTGAATCGTGCCCATAATTGTTGATAGTCGCTAGCCTTTCTTTCTTAACATTAACTTAGATTGAATTGGACCGAGAAAGGTAGGCCAGATGGAGGATGGGCTCTGCAGTTATTCTTCGTACCTCATTAGTCATACTAGTTAGTCTACGATGCAAGAATTCCCTGGCTATACCAGAATTTTCCTTTTTCACTATTGCATGCAAAATGGTGGCTTTGGCTTTATTGAGTGGAAACGGTAAAATCATATGTAAGCGATGAACATCTAATTCACAAAAAACACAACAGACATGACAAAACAGCAGAGCATTGAAGTCAAATATCCCTTTTAAAAAACCTCAAGTTCCTGACTTGCTGTTACTTTTAGAGTTTGTTCTTTCCCTTCAAACGGCTTCCTCGCCGGACTCACTTCGGTGACGACGGCAACATACGGGGAAGCAGTCTCTGCACTCTCATCTCCAGGACTTTTGTTGGCTAGTTGTAGATTCGATGTTTCTTGCTTTTCACTGCTTCCTGTTGGAGGCTGATCTTGCTTTTGCCCCACAGGACAAGATAGAGGCCAAGAACAATCGCAAGTGCTCCCATAACCCTAGGAAAACAGAGTGCAAACTTTGTAAGGATCCATACGTGATATACCGTGAACAAGAACAATGCTTGATGATTCTTTAAAAGTCAACAAGTTACTAGGGTCGAACCATTTTGGGAAAATTGAGAAGATACCTTCCAAGGTGTAAGATCTCATGTAAAATGAAGGATCCCAGGGTTGCAACCAGGACCATGTGCAGAGGATTGAAGGCAGTCACAAAAACTGGCCCCTTTATCTGCATCACTGCCCTTGAATGTAGTAACCACACCCGGAACATATTATTCCTGCATTTGATAGATCCATTCAGTTATAAACTTCACAAGAAAGTGAAGGAGAGAGATCTCTCTCTTCACTTTTCTTGTGAAGTTTATAACTGATGGATCTATCAAATGCAGGGAATAATATGTTCCGGGGTGGGTTACTACATTCAAGGGGCAGTGATGCAGATAAAGGGGCCAGTTTTTGTGACTGCTTCAATCCTCTGCAACCATGGTCCTGGTTGCAACCCTGGGATCCTTCATTTACATGAGATCTTACACCTTGGAAGGTATCTTCTCAATTTTCCCAAAATGGTTCGACCCTAGTAACTTGTTGACTTTTAAAGAATCATCAAGCATTGTTCTTGTTCACGGTATTATCACGTATGGATCCTTACAAAGTTTGCACTCTGTTTTCCTAGGGTTATGGAGCACTTGCGATTGTTCTTGGCCTCTATCTTGTCCTGTGGGGCAAAAGCAAAGATCAGCCTCCAACAGGAAGCAGTGAAAAGCAAGAAACATCGAATCTACAAACTAGCAACAAAAGTCCTGGAGATGAGAGTGCAGAGACTGCTTCCCCGTATGTTGCCGTCGTCACCGAAGTGAGTCCCGGCCGAGGAAGCCGTTTGAAAGGGAAAGAACCAAACTCTAAAAGTAACAGCAAGTCAGGAACTGAGGTTTTTAAAAGGGATATTTGACTTCCAATGCTCTGCTGTTTTGTCATGTTGGGTTTTTTGTGAATTAGATGTTCATCGTTACATATGATTTTACCGTTTCCACTCAATAAAGCCAAAGCCACCATTTTGCATGCAATAGTGAAAAAGGAAAATTCTGGTATAGCCAGGAATTCTTGCATCGTAGACTAACTAGTATGACTAATGAGGTACGAAGAATAACTGCAGAGCCCATCCTCAATCTGGCCTACCTTCTCGGTCCAATTCAATCTAAGTTAATGTTAAGAAAAAAGGCTAGCGACTATCAACAATTATGGGCACGATTCAGAACAAATAAGCTCAAAGAACAGTTCAATTCGCAGGGAACACAGAAACCTAACCAGGCAGCCACAAGGAGGCTGACATGCTGCATAACTCTATAAGGTCCATACTTAAATTTTCAGGAATAGAACATCCACTAATTTTATAAGATAAAAGTTCACTGAACATATTTACATAAGTTAAAATGGGTATGTCTGATTCACCCAACACAGCAACTTATAAGAGAAAGTCCACCACATAAATAGTTCTGCTTGCCCCAAAGAAAATTGTGTGGGCCACCTATTCGACATGGTAAGAGTTGTACGAGCACAATGGGAGAAGCAATCCTGTTGCTTATACTACTGAAAGAAAATTAAACTTCTTGCTCAATTCGAACAAGTTGTTATACCAAAATCTGGTGCGACTTTACCATCTACACCAGCAAAATTATATGCGCGAGCATGATTATAAGCCCATTTCTAGAATTCCCATGTTCATCTACAGGTACTATAGGAGGTATCATGATCACGAGACCAACCTACCATGAGAACCTGAAAGTGCATTTGCCATTTGTCAAGAAGGAATCATAACTTCGTCCTTCCATATTATTCGTTGAAGTTCACGGGTGGCTGCTTGATATGATGCTGAGAAGAGGAATCAAGAATTCCATGAGACCATGAACAATTGAAGTCAATTTAAAAACATCGATGTGCTAGTACATCTTCAGTGGGAATGGGCAGGTTATTCTAGCTTAGGAGGTCCAGGGAGGGAAGAATGAGCTCACCTTTCCAGTTACGAAAGTTCTTTTGATTAATGGGGAGACCCTGTGACAGTCTGAATTGTATCGAAGAGCCTTTCCTGTGGAGTGTTCTTCAGCTCCTGAACAACTGCGTAAATGGGTCTTACCATTGTCGAAGTAAATATGATTATTGGGATGCTTAGTCTTGCAACCAGCATGACGCTCGAATTCATAGGCATTCAGAGACTGTATTTCCAAATCAATAAAAGAATAAGCTCAAGAACATCGAACTGCAATTGCTCAATTCACTTTCTCCAAAGTAGAACAACACTCTTACGTTTTGAGTGGCGCAATTTTCGCATCCACAGAGATAGCCAGTCCCTTTTATTATCCCATGGAGATTTTTCTGCCAAACCAATGTTTCGCAAGTAACGAAAAAAACTAACCATACAGAAGAACATAAGCTCACAGACAGATTAATATGAAAGACTTACTTCACGTGACCAGGAAACGTATTTGACAGGTACTCCATCAAGCATGCCAGTAGATAACAGACTTTTTACATTTGATGGAAATTGTTTGGAGGCACCTTCTTAGCCGTTTTTGGCTCTTTATTTTTGGGGGATGTTCTCAGCTTTAGAATTCGCTTCAATGCAGAAGAGCTATTTACAATTGGATCGACACCAGAACCAACATCCTTCTGGCCTGGATCTACTGAAGCCTGAGGCAAAGTCTCATTGTCCATTACTAATTCGTAGTTGCCAATGATCCCAACGGAGGTATGTGTCCCATGTTCATCTGCAAATCCCCTCAAAGGAAATGGTATTGCTCTCACCCTTGTAGTTCTGACACCCATGGATAGAATGCCAGAATCTCTTTCTCATAGGTTGAAGTGTGACCCACTGCAACAACATTTGGATCAGCCTTGTCAAAGGCGCGACTAATTGGTGTCATATCGCCATTGGTTCGTGTTATAGGAGGAAGCTTTGAGATAAAACTATCGCTTACTTTACAAAATTCTGCCCACGGAATAAAATTTA
>JAGVVM010002255.1:0-15437 GCA_019149425.1 Psidium friedrichsthalianum
AACGCCTTATCTTATGGAATTATTCATCTAAATAATGTGGATAGATGAACAAGTCTTTTGCCATTCATTTAAATATCAAATTGAAAGTACAACAAAAATCCCTAATATTTAACCATTAAATGCTTGCTTTAGGGCATACAGCTAACAATGTTCTAAACAAGAGCTTCTCTCTATGATGTGGAAGGCGAACAGAAGGAAGGGTCATCATTTTACCATAGTGAAAGGCTTACTATTGCATTTGCATTGATTAATACAGCCGAGGGTAGTACGATCACTGTAATGAAAAAATCTTCATCTTTGTGGGGATTGTCATTTTGCAATTAAACTCATCAAAGATTGTTGATCGTAGTGAGAGATTCCAGCCACTTCTTACATCACTTTAGGAGGGGCATTTGCGCTAGTGGGGATTATTAGTAGCGCAGGCATGAGGTTACTTCTCCTGTCATGAACCTTTAAGCACCCTGAACTTGCTCATCGTGCAGCACTGATCATTGTGGAGTAGCAACACGGACACTATTTAACGACATTCTGAGAGCCAAGCAAAAAGAAAGGTGCCTGCACTGCCTCCTCGTTTCTGATTTGCAATTGAAAGAGTTGATCCTTTTCTAAAAAGACCCATCAACTCTTCTCCTCAATGATGAGGGTTTATCAATCGAATCGGAAGAACGGCAGAGAAAATTTAAAAAAAAAACGAACAATGCGATTTTACCTAGGTTCACCTAGAAAAGGGCTACGTCCTACAGTCTGTATTATTAGGTTTTCTGTCGCTCGGTTACAATGAACAGAAAACAATATATAAAGGCTTAAAACGGGTCCCACTCATCGGCAAGCGGGGCAGCCGTCCGCTCACCGGGGAGCGGAATCCCCGCCCGCTGGCCGGCCAGCGGGACCTCCGTGTCGGGAGCGCTGCCCCCGAACCCCCGTATTCCGTGCGTAGGGATCACATGTCGTTGCTTCATACTTCTATTTCTCTAAGCTCATGTGGGCATGCCCGATGTGAGAAACAAGGGTCCCCGAAGTATTCGCCAACTCCAACATTCTCCCACTTGGTGGATACTTCGTGTAAATGAGAGCCTTCCCAACATTATTCCTCTTCAATCCAATCGCAGTAGAGCACCATTCAAACTTGCACCCGTGACGGCTTTAGTAAGAAAGTCTGAACAATTTTTCACCGTGTCAACCTTTTCAAGTCGAACCACTTTTTTCTCTACCTTCTCTCGGATAAAATGGTATTGTATATCAATGTGCTTCATACATGAGTGAAATGCTGGATTCTTAGCTAAATAAATAGCCCTTTGTTTGTCGCATCTCACCTCCATGGCATCTTGCTCAAAACCGAGCTCCAAGCACAACCGCCATAACCATATGGCCTCTTTTCCAGCATGTGTAAGAGCCATGTACTCAGCCTCCGTAGAAGAGAGCGCTACCACACTTTGCCTCCTACTCATCCAACTCAACGCAACACCAAATAATGTGAAAACATACCCGCTAGTGGACCGTCTACTATCAATATCTCCACCCCAATCTGCATCTACATGGCCTACAATATCTAGGAAGTTTCCATTCCCTGTACCTTCAAAACATAAAGAAGATTACAAGTTCCACGAAGATACCTGAAAACTCTCTTGATCGCATTCCAGTGTTCTTTACCCGAGTTAGACATATATCTGCTCAGGACTCCCACTGCTTTGGCTATATCTGGACGCGTGCACACCATAGCATACATCAAGCTACCCACTGCACTTGCGTATGGAACTCGGGCCATCTCCTCAGCTTCCTCATCTGTTTTAGGACACTGTTTTGCAGATAACTTGGTCCCTAAAGGTATAGGAGTACCAACAGGCTTGCAGTCCATCATGTTAAATTTCTTCAAAATTTCTTAATGTATTTCTCCTGCCTAGCCATAGCTTCCGTTTCTCACGATCTCTCATGATCTGCATGCCCAAAATAAAATTTGCAGGCCCCAAGTCTTTCATATCAACTTCCTAGCCAACAAATTTTTTACGGTTTTCACCATCTTCACGTTATTCCCGATTAACAATATATCGTCCACGTAAAGTGTGAGGATGACAAACTGATCGCCCGATCTCTTCACATAAACACAGTGGTCAGAATTTGAACGCACAAAATCAAGCTGAAGCATATACGTATCAAACTTCTGGTACCACATCCTCGTGACTGCTTCAACCCATATAGAGATTTTTTTAACTTGCATACCAGATTCTCCTTTCCTTTTGCTTCAAAGCCTTCTGGTTGCCTCATATAAATCTCCTCCTCCAAGTCTCCATGAAGGAAAGCTGTTTTTACATCCATCTGTTCCACCTCAAGATCATATGCAGCTGCTATGGACAGAACAAATCGTATTGAGGTCAATTTTGCTACAAGAGAGAAAATCTCGTCATAGTCAACTCCCTGATCTGAGAATACCCCTTAGCTACGAGTCTCGCCTTGTACTTATCCACAGTTCCATCTGGTTTCAGTTTTCGCTTGAACACCCATTTGCACCCAATTGCCTTTCTATCTTTAGGCAATTTACACAAGGTCCATGTCTCGTTATGATCAAGCGATTGCATCTCATCTATCATTGCGAGCTCCCACTGATTCGCATCATCCATGGATCTCGCCTCTTTTACAGAACTAGGATCATCCCCAGTAACACTCAAGGCATGAAACGTACTCAATGCACTAAGTGAGTACCGAAGTGGTACCCGCCTTTCCTGCGTTGATCTCCTGAGAACTGGTATGCTATCTGTGTCCGGGTCTTCATCTGAATCTGTATCCTCAATTTCATTAACCAAATCCCCTTGTTCCGATTCAGAATCAGACTCCACTGGTGTACTTTGTGGAACCGTCTCCACAGTCTCAGCTTTCGGGCTCTCTTCAAGCACTACTACTTTCTTGGGCTCATCGCCTTTCTGTGTGCTATTTGGGATTGTGTTTCACGAAAGACAACATCTCTGCTATATACGATGGTCTTCGATTCTGGATTCCACAGTTTATAGCCTTTGACCCCTTCTTTATATCCCATGAATATGTTCTTTTCAGACTTATTGTCAAGCTTACCCTTTTCTCCTTGGGTACATGAACATACGCGTCACACCCGAACACCCGAACATGTGACAGATTCGGCTTCTTCCCAAACACTGCCTCATATGGTGTACAGTTCTTCACTGATGAGGTCGGTGACCGGTTCTTCAAATAACTAGCCGTGGCTACAGCTTCTGCCCAAAATTCAGGTTCCAAACCTGCCCAACTCAGCATGCATCTCGCTTTTTCTATGAGTGACCGATTTAATCTTTCGACCACCCATTCTGCTGAGGCGTATATGGCGTCGTCTTCTGTCTCGCGATACCACTATCCACACAGAACTGCTCGAACTTGTCCGAACAAAATTCACCTCCGTTATCTGTACGAAGTACCTTGATTTTCCTGCCCAATTGGTTTTCAACCAAAACCTTAAATTCTCGAAATTTTTCAAAGGCATCTGATTTACTTTTAATAAAATAAATCCAACTATATCTCGAAAAATCATCTATGAATGATACATAGTACCTGGATCCTCCAATAGATGGAACTGGAGTAGGCCCGAAAACGTCACTGTGAATCAGCTCCAGAACCTCTGTTGCTCTCGCACCGGTGTGTTGGAAGCTAACACGGTTCTGTTTCCCATGAAGACAGTGTTCACAGAACCGAAAACCAATAGAGCAATCTGGTACTCCCTCTACCATTTGACTCGAAGCTAAGGTAGACAGTCCCTTTTCACCGATGTGTCCTAGCCTCTGATGCCATAACATGGACGTATCACATCCATCTTCCTTTGCCTTTTCAGAGACGAAACCACCACCAACAGTCACCGTTTTCCCGAGCAGCTTGTACAGCGTCCCGTAACGAACTCCTCGTGCAATCACAATAGAACCCCGAGTTATCTTGCACGAATTCTTATCACAGCTGAAGGTAACCCCTGAATCAGCCATCGTACCAACTGATAACAGGTTTTTACTCATCAAGGGTATGTGCATCACGTTCAAAAGAGTCTTCACTGTGCCATTACTCATCCTCAGCTTCACCTTGCCACGCCCGACAATCTGAACCGCAGTATCATCTCCTAGCATGACATCTCCACCATTATGTTGCTCATATTCACAAAACCAGTGTCTATGAGGCGTCATGTGGTATGAAGCACCGGTGTCGACATACCAGATATCCTTGTCTGACTGTGCCATACATGCAGCAGCCACATACATATCTCCTGTCTTGACCTCCTTTTTCTGCGAGGATGATTCAGCTTCTTTCTTAGAAACGGGCTTATTTTTACAATCCCGCTTCACATGCCCCCACTCTTGACATCTCCAACACTGTACCTTCCTCTCCCTACTCTTCGATCGCCCACGAGATTTGGATCTGGACCCTTTTCGATATACAGCCTTCTCTGCTAGCCTACTCCTAATAGCTAAAGCCTCTTTACCAGAACTTCCTGATCTCTCTCTTCTTGTTTCCTCTGATAACAAGGTAGCACACACAGTCTCATATGACAATTCCTTATCCCCACCACCGATTACCACAATCAAATTATCCCATGAATCCAGCAGTGAACAGAGTAGTATTATCGCCTTATCATCATCCTTGAACTTAACACCGATAGATACGAGTTGACTTATCAACGTGTTAAATTCATGCAGATGTGCAAAAAACGAGTTGCCCTCGTGCATACGAAGATTATACAGTTTCTTTCGTAAGAATAACTTATTAACCAGCGACTTACTTTGATACAGCGACTCCAATTTCCGCCATAAATCCCTGGCTGTTGGTTCACTCATCACATTCGTCAGAATGTTGTCCGCAAGACAAAGCCAGATCAAGCCCTTTGCTTTCCGATCGATTTGATCCCAATCGTCAATCTCCTTTGGATCTGCCTGTTTGGATGTTGAATCCGATTCCTTGTTCGGTTCCTTGCCTATCACGACACCAGACGTCGCAGCAACAGACCTTTCCCTTTCGATTGCCGACTAAAGATCACGATCACAAAGTAGATCTTCCATCTTCATCTTCCATAGATTGAATCGCTTCCCATCGAACTTTTCTATCTCAATCCGCGACCCTCCTGACATCTCAGATAAACCCTAATCCCTCGAACACAAGGCTCTGATACCAATTGATGAGGGTTTATCAATCGAATCGGAAGAACGGTAGAGAAAGAAAAAAAAAAACGAACAATGCGATTTTACTCAGGTTCAGAAAAGGGCTACGTCCTGCAGTCTGTATTATTAGGTTTTCTATCGCTCGGTTACAATGAACGGAAAAACAATATATAAAGGCTCAAAACGGGCCTCGCTCATCGGCAAGCGGGGCAGCCGTCCGCTCACCAAGGAGTGGAATCCCCGCCCGCTGACCGGCCAGCGGGACCTCCGTGTCAGGGGCGCTGCCCCCGAACCCTCGCATTCCGTGCGTAGGGATTACATGTCGTTGGTTCATACTTCTGTTTCTCTAAGCTCGCGTGGGCATGCCTGATGTGAGAAACAAGGGTCCTCGAAGTATTCGTCAACTCCAACACTCAACCCCATAATTAACATCCTGAGAGCCTCTCTGTCTCTTCATTAGGTCTATGAGATTTAGCAAAAGCTTTCTCATCTCTGGATGAAATTGAACTTCGCCTAATGTTCTTTCACAATGTTTCTGGATCTCTTCGACAAAGTGACAGTAGCAAGCGAGGTTGGTTTACTTGTGGTGCCAAAATTAGTACTCTCAAGTCTCATGTTCTTTTTATTGTTCGAGTTGAGCAGATGTTAGTGAAAGAAACTGGTCGTCATAAAAGCGCTATAAAATCTCCATGGACTAGCACATATGACTCAACAAAATTAGTACTCTCAAGTCTCATGTTTTTATAAGACTACAAATCACTCACAAACATTAGTAGTATGAGAACTATAATACACAAGGAAGATGTTTAAATGATCATTGAGAAATTTGATATAATGGTAATTTTTTTCTATATCTTGACAAGAAGAATTTACTGTAATTTGAAGTTTTCAAATGTGAGTTCTACATTCGAATTTTTCAATACATAATCTAGACAATTTTGAAATAATGCAATGAAATGTATACTTTTAGAATTAACGCATAAATTTTCCAAATTTATTCTTCAAATATGTATATCTAATTAATTTTGAAAAATAACCAAAATTAATCGTTCAATTCCTAGCACGGAGTTTTTAGGTAATATAAAATGATGTTGGGATACCAAGACCCAGTTTATGTAAGACTTTCTCCCTTGAAACAAAATGGGTATAAAGATGGAGGAAAAAACAGAATGGTTGGGCTCTTTAATTAACGCTAAAATTAAAAACTCTTCTGGTAAGCATGAAGATTTTATTTTTTTTCCCTTTTCGGTAGGCCGACGCTTAAGTGCCCATTGTAAGTTTTCAATTATATTTCTAGAAAACATTTTAGCATATGTATCATTCCCTAAATTCATACCTGAATTATAGAGAATAATTCCGCAGGATGAAGCCTATAATGAAAGCCAACGTTTTTTAAAAAAATTTAACTTATGTAATCATTGTTTAAGAAAACTTGTATTCGCAAAAAAGAAAAAATTAAAAATCACGGCTGAGCAAGTAACAATTATCATTATTTCTATGCCATCAAGTCACGAATAATGCAATTTTATAAATATGTATAGACTATATGCAACGGGGAAGTCATACAAGAAACCCTATGGTCACTTTTCGCTAGATGACAAAAAATTTGGAATCCCTATATCTTCTTTGCACAACCTAAGTAATAATTTTTCTCGAACATATTGTCTGAAAAGCCATTAACCTATTGCGTGCAAACTTCTGTACGTTTGGACTACCAGCTTACGGGTCAAAGGTCTAGATTTAATTGGTTCATGGGGCTTATCAGGTGTTTTATGGGGTTTTTTTTTTTTGCATTTAGGTTAAATTTTTTTTTACCAAAATAGGGTGAAAAAAGCTTATTTGCCGGTTTAGGGCCTGCACAGCACTTAAAATGCCGCACAGGCCCGGCATGGTAGTCCAAATGCTGCGTCGGCCCCTGCGGCATTTGGACTACCGAGCTAGGCCTTATGTGACACTAAGAGTGCCACGCGAGGCCCAGCCCAACACTCTAATTGCTGCGTGGCCCCGCACGGCAATTAGAGTGCCACATACACCTGTGCAGTATTTTAAGTGCCGCGCGGGCCCGGCGGCCTAAGGGCCCGACAACCTTTTATATTTTTTTCATTATATTTATAAAATTTATATTTATATAAATTTTAAATATAATTTTTTATTTTGAGGTTTAGTTTTATAACATAATTATCAATAAATAATTAAAAAATTATTAAGATATATGTAATTACTTTATTTAGTATGTAAATAAATAATAAAAAAATTCATAAAATAAAATTGGAAAGATATATAAGGATCACATATCCGAATTAAAAGAATATAGATAACAAGCTTAATAAATTAGTACCGCTGCACAAGGCCCATGCGGCTGCATTTTTTTTTAAATTTCATATTTTTTTACATATTTTTAATAATTTTATATTTATATAACTTTGTAAATATAATTTTTTTTCCTTTTTAAGCTTATTTTTATAACATAATTATCCATAATTAATTGAAAATTTATTAAGATGTATGTAATTAATTTATTTACTATGTAAATAATTTAAAAAAATTCAAGAAGCCGGTGCGGCTGCATTTTTTTAAATTTCATATTTTTTACATGTTGTTAATAATTTTATATTTATATAAATTTGTGAATATAATTCTTTTCCCTTTTGAAGCTTATTTTTATAACATAATTATCCATAATTAATTGAAAAAATTATTAAGATGTATGTAATTAATTTATTTACTATGTAAATAATTTAAAAAAATTCAACAGGCCGGTGCGGCTGCATTTTTTTTAATTTCACATTTTTTACATGTTGTTAATAATTTTATATTTATATAACTTTGTAAATATAATTCTTTTCCCTTTTGAAGCTTATTTTTATAACATAATTATCCATAATTAATTGAGAAATTTATTAATATTTATGTAATAAATTTTTTAGTACGTAAATAATTAATAAAGAATATTCAGGAGGCCGATGCGGTAATTTTTTTAAATTTCATATTTTTACGTGTTTTTAATAATTTAATATTTATATAAATTTTAAATATAAAATTTTCCTTTTGAAGCTTATTTTTATAACATAATTATTAATAATTAATTGAGAAATTTATTAATTTATTTGTAACTAATTTATTTACAATGTAAATAATTAATAAAAATATTCATGGGGCCTGTGTGGCAGCATTTTTTTAGTTTCATTTTTTTTTACTTTTTTTATATTTTTAACATTTATATTTATATAATTTTGTAAATTTAATTTACATAGTAAATAAATTAATTGTGTGAATTGTTTTAATTATTTAGATAGTAAATAAATTAATTACATACATCTCAATAATTTTTTTAATTAGTTATTGATAATAATGCTACAAAAATAAGCTTCAAAAGGAAAAAAAGTTATATTTACAAATTTATGTAAATATAAAATTATTAAAAACAAGTAAAAAATAAGAGATTTGAAAAAAATGTGGTCGCATAGGCCCTGTGCAGCAGTACTAATTTATTAAACTTGTTATCTATATTCTTTTAATTTGGATATGTGATCTTCATATATCTTACCAATTTTATTTTATGAATATTATTTTATTATTTATTTACATACTAAATAAACTAATTACCTATATCTTAATAAAATTTTTAATTATTTATTGATAATTATGTTATAAAAATAAGCCTCAAAATAAAAAAAATTATATTTAAAAATTTATATAAATATAAATGTTATAAATATAATTAAAAAATAACAAATCCGCAAAAAAACAAAAAAAAGGGCTATCAAGCCCTTAGGCTGCACGGGCCCGCACGGCATTTGGACTGCCGCACCGGTCCTTTGCGGCATTTTAAGTGCCACATGGGCCCTAAACCGGTAAATAAGTTTTTTTACCCGATTTTGGTAAAAAAAATTAACCTAAATTGGAAAATAACCCTGTTTTATGGGCCTATAGGTTAGCTATACTTACAAAACAAATAATAATGAAAGAGGATTAGACCTATGTAACATCATATCTTATGAGTAGTCAAGTGTTAGATTATTATTTAGCAAAGAGAAAACAACCATCCACAGGTTGCGAACTCCAATTCGAGGAAGCCACAAAGTTTGTCTTATTAGTGAGCCTAGAACAAATGCTAACCTAGTGAAAGCGAATACTTCATTTTCCATAGAAGAAGAAGAAAAACGGAGACTAAACAGGTGGAAAGCCATCCCCTCAAGCTGGCACACCAATTGGAAATTTATCTTACGTTGAACGTCTTACTCATCTAGAATCTAACAAAAAATTCAACATCAAAAAAGAAAATTTTATCAATAAGACAATCTAAATAATGCCGTGGTATAGCCATCGTCGATGAAAATAAGTCCACATGTTCACACCTATTAGTATTAGGTATATTGGTCCATCCTTAAGCACCATCATTCTTCAAAGTCCTTACATTATTAATAGATCTAATATTATTGTTTGTTGACCCTACCCGCAAAAAAAGTCATGCATATGTGTCTTCTAGTACAAGATTAAATCAACAAGAAAATCAATAGTGAACGACTACACAGTCATGTGGTCCACATAGATAGAGGCTGAGGAACAAACAGGAAGGTTGGGTTTTTTTAATTAACATTGAAAATCCGAAAACTTTGCGGGTAAGCATAAACATGTTAGCTTTTCTTTCTCTGTTTTTCTTTTTTTGTTGGCTGGCAGCTAAGCTCCCATATAGTTAGTGAAAATATTATGAGTATTCATTGTTATTCGTGACAATATGTTCATGTATGTATCATACCGCAAATTCATATTGAAAGTATGGGGATGACCAGCTGTCCTACGAAGGACGGAGACTTTATCGAAAACCATTTCATAAGAATTTGACTTCATACCAAATTATTCATTAGGTAAAACTTGTATCTACAAAACTTAAAAATACCCAAATCGCGTCAAAAAGGAATTCAAAAGTACTCTCAATTTCCTAATAGACATTTGGTTTTTTCTCAAGCATCTACCATAAAAGCTATCAATCTAATGCATGCAAACTGCTCTATATCAAAACTACTATTGTGGATGAAGGCCGAGACTTAATTTGTCCATAGGGTTTCCAGATGTTTTATGGGTCTTCAGATAGCTAGGCCTTTGCGCTATGCTAGTAATTGTGTGTATAAAAAATGAAACAGGTTAGACCTCTTATATACTTAGTTGTGCATGTGATTTTATACTTTTTGATAGTGGCATGTTAAATTGTTACTGATCGCCTGAAAAACAAAAAAAACAAAGAAAAGATAACTACTCACAGGTCAGGAATTGCCCTTTCGAGGAAGCTAGCAAAGTTCTTTTCAAGGCAGAAAAGATGGAAGCGATCTCCCTCAAAGATGATAATCCGAATAACCTGGTGGTAAGCAATTTTCAATGAAAATAAGTCCAGGTGTTCACACCTAATAGATATCGTGGTCCATCTTAAGCACCATCATTTTCCTAGGATCTAATATTATTCTTTTTTTTTTTTGGTCGATATAATATTATTCTTTTGTTGACCCTAGCCTAAAAAGGTCATACATCGTTCAATAATGGTAATAGAAGGAGAAAGCAAGATTATTGCTCAGCAAGTGGCAATCATCATTATTTGTGCGAGATCAAGTAATATTGCATCTTTTTTTGGTCATGAATTGACATAATGCACCGTCGAAGAAATACAACGCATATTCTCAAACAACATGAATATTCCATATATTCACCATAACTCAATGCAGCACGAAATATACATCATAACCATTGTCACTTATGTCAAGAAACCCTATTGTCACATTCGTCAGGTGACAATCTCTGACATTTATATGAATCATTGTAACTTTTCTCGAGTACATTGCCTCAAAACCATTGAGCTTTTAAGTTCAAATTACTCTAAATGTTTTGAATGGTCATTATAATTCTTTTCAAGTATAAGTCAAAGGTCTTGATTATTTGTTAATGATGCTAACGAGGTCTTTTATAGGCCTCTAGGATGCAGGGCCTTTTGTGCTCATGCCCCTTGGTTATAAAAGGAAAAAAGAAATAGCGCTAGACCTATTACATACTTAGTTGTCTTTATGATTATAAATCTTTTGAGTGGTCATATGTTAAATTATTATTGATCATTTCAAAAAAAAGGGAAAGCCAAGAAAAACACTATTAGGAGTTTGGAATGCTATTCCAAGTAAGTCAACGAAGCTCTCCATTTATAGACTTAAACATTGGAAGCTTAGGGCTCAAGGTTTTAATCTTTTCCAAAATAAACCCTAGGATCGAAAAATATACAAATTAAGTTCTGAAGGGCTGAAATTGCATAAATCAAGATCAAATTTCGGCACACAGCTTGTGTGAATAGGGCCAGCCAAAATTTCTAGAGCATGTGGACTTATTCAGTATTTTTTTTTTGGGCTCACTTACGCTTTTTTTATTAATAAAAAATTAATTAAAAGCCTTTATAATTTAAATGAATATGAATGGGCTTTGAGCTCAAAATAGGCCTTAATGTCCTTGCAAAATTCGGTACCCCTCCTTTATTAGTGCCGAATATTTTATATGCCCCAAGTCTAATAGCTTATCAATTTAAGCTCAATTCCTTACAACCGCCCAATTAAATGTTGATGCGATGCATGAATAACAAAAATTAAATGCGAATAATGAATTAATTTTATTTTATGTAGGAATTATAGTTAATCCCTGATTTTTACGCTAAATAAATTATTAAAGAAAAATCAAAATTTAGGTATCAACAATCATGAGAAACATTTGTTGAGGAAACTATCCCGCCAAGAATTTTGATTCTAACAAAACTAGTTTTAAGAATCTAGTTAATGGAAGAATATTTTCCTTGCAGAAATCACGATATGAAAAGAGACCTTGAATATCCCACAACTGGCGTTCAGACTCAAGAAGAGTCGTCACCATAGTGCTTCTAATGGTCAGAAGGAGGAACTATGCTTGTGCCTCTAAGGGAATCAGAAGGAGGAGTCTGCGTCTGAGTAATTCAGATGAAGTGTTTGACTGCTCAAATGGATTCAGATGAAGGACAGCATTGCCTTGGAAGACCTCAAGCAGACTCATGTGGACGTCGACAGTAGGATCCGTAAGAGCTCAGATTCACAGAGATAAGCTGAATCAAATTCAGAGACTTCAAATGGTTTGAAAAAGCTGTTTCTCTGACACGGATTCAGATTCTCTGCAACTGGACTAAGAAAGACCCACCGATTGGACGAAATTCCGATTGGATTTCGGAAATTACGTGAAGTGAAGGATGCGATCTACATGATTGATTGTCATCTTTATTAGGACAAAATCCTTGATTGGATATTATCTTTCTTTCCTTCCTCAGAAGATTCAAGCATCTCACGTAATGGAAACTGAAGATTTAGTTGTATGGGGCGACTGAATCTGAAGTTACCAGAATCTTTCTTTCAACGACTATCTAGCATCTTTCCAAGTTTATCTCGCATCAATCAAGGTTTGATTGAAGATTGACGAGTGATCCCATGGAGCACCTTGACACGGCTAGTTCGAGGTGACAGGGTATAAAAGGAGAGTGCTGGTATTCGTTTAGGAGTGAGATGATGAAAAAGAAAAGAGACGAGCAAAACCTATTGAGATAGCTTTTTAAACTTCTTGTGAAAATACGTGAGAGAAGTTCATTGTAATCTCGTGATCATTATAGTGAAATCCAGCCAATCGGCTGTCATCGTGGGAGAGTGGACGTAGGCCTTACTATAGCCGACCACTATAAATCTGTGTGCACATTTCTCCTTCTGAACTCCTTTATCGTGTGAATACTACATCTGCTTAGTTTCAATACTTGGCTTCTGTGCTTGCTTGTGCTTATAACTTCGGATTTTTTGGTCAGAAGCACCTATTCACCCCCCCTCTAGTGTTGTTGCTAGCTACGTCAACATTGAGTTACATAAGTTCTTCAGAAGAATGGAGACAAAAGCACAAGATGCTGATTGTCCGATTCTGAATCTGAGACCTTTTGCAACAGTTTAGGATTCTCTTTCTATCTTTACGGGCCGTAGCTTTTACGAAGAAATGACCGAGAAGCTGAAACTCTGGATGCATCTTGAATGTTTGAGTGAACCTGATTAATGTAGTTTCTTAAATAGTTGTTGTTTTTACTTTAAGTGTTGTTAGAGCCATATCAGTTTGAGTGTTAGTAGGACTGCATCTAATTACAGGATGAGTATGTATTAATAATCACTACTTGTCAGTTTGGGGACCAGTATACTATACAGAGAACTGCAAAAATCTCCATATTATAGCTTCGAGATATGGATTCGTTATTAACTGTCTATTGATTCTAAATATTTCTAACCACTGCAAACTTGAATGCTGCTTTTCCTTGATTGCCTGTATGCCACGTATGAATAAAATTTTGACTTTATTTACCCAGTTTTTTTTCCTCGTAACAAGTAAAAAGACCTTGCTTTGGACTTGAAGTTCCAGTTGGGTACGAAACTGATTTTTAGTAACCAAGTGCATTTCAGATATGTTTACTTTATTTACGTCTTGAACTGGTATCGAATTCACATTGTGCATTACTTAGTTATACGTTGATTGAACAGGTGTGTAATTGTTGGAGAAGGGCACCCTATCGCAGCAGGAAGAAACAGGACTAATGAGTACATTGAATGTATGTCTATCGTTGCTTCTCCTCCCCTTTCTATAATTTTGGCCAACAGCACATTGTTGTTCTGAATTGATACCCTAAAATCGTCCTCACATAGGTATTGTTCGTCTTTTTTGTTGTTCTGCCTTAAATATTCTTTAATGCATGGATTAGGTAGTACAGGATCGCCCCTTACATTACGTGAGAGCAAGTTATTACGGTGGCTTCACCTCTATTAATTAAAAAGGCGTAGTGAGATCCAAACTTCTAAAGTTTATGGAAGCGCGTTAAGAGACTTTGCAAAATCTCAAGTATATATATGGAGGATACCCTGCAATTTCACAAAAATTTTCACAGAATATAACGAGTGAGTACTAGAAATTGGATTGAATACCTAATAGTATGGAGAATGCTCATCAAACAATGTCCACACCTTTACATTGAGAGCAAAGAACGTTTTCCACGCTTCATGCATAAGATCCTCTCTTCGACTTTTAGTGTTGTAAGTATTTGAAGAAAGACTGAAATTTCCGGGATAAGTTATTGATGATTTCCTCTTAGAGTGGTGTGGTTCTTCCAATAGGATCATGATCTCATGCAGTTAGCTTTGGCGAAATCCCGTCCTTTGGATACAACAATCTCCTCACTTAGTCTACATACCAAGCCAAGAGTGACACAATCCAAGCCCCGAAAGTAATAGTCAAACATGGAGCAAATACGAAAGAGGCAATTTGAAGAGGAAATAGATGAGTTATAGTCGTGTTGCTAGTTATTTGCTTTGGTTAACTATTTTTTATTGGCATTAATATTGCTCTCAACACTGAGGAAGAGGAAACGACAATAAAAGATTATAGCGATTCAAAAATAAAACTATTGGGACTCGAACATTAAGGACCTTTTGGTTCAGCCTTTGCAGGAGCTTTTGGTTTAAGTCTCTTGGCAAATACAATAGCATTTGGTTCGTTTTATGCTCAATTTTGAGAAAATACAATTGTATTGTCAAAGGACCATAAAGGCCTTTAGCTCAACTAGCTTCGAAGGTACTTTGAGAAGTTGCATTTCCAGAATACAACTAAAATTTTTATTTTTTAATCTTGTTATTTTCTTTTTTTATTTTTTAAAAGAAAGTAAGTAAAAATAAAATATTAAAGATAAAAAATAATTTTTTGAAAACATAATAAAATAAAAATAAAAATAAAAAATAATTTTTGAAAATAATAAAAAATTAGTGAAATAATAAACGAATGAAAAATATAATATTTACAAAGGGTATTTTTTACCCGACGCATTTATCTGTCAAATTACATCCAAATGCACTTTTTAATTAATTACAATTTACCAAAACTTATTTGCATTTCACCAAACCCCTTTAGCTCAAAGTTTTTTGGTGGGCGCGGCGGATCCAGGCGAGACGAGAGTAGGTGGATCTTCAAAGAGTAAGGGAGAAGGGGGTAGAAAACACAAAGGAGATAAACATTTTTCATGAAACACATTTCCTAAATTTATTTGCAACCACACTAAGAGAAACTCTCTCTGACAAGCTCCTCAATTTGATATGCTTTCTTTATTTTTCTCTTGAACTTGGCGGAATACTAGATTTCGTCTGCATAAATTTCAAGGATTTTTGGGCATGCTCCTTTTAGGGGACATGTAGAACATGCGTTGATGTGTGTAGTAGCCAATTATCAATCATTGAT
>JAGVVM010002256.1:0-19451 GCA_019149425.1 Psidium friedrichsthalianum
GGCAGGGATGTCAAGTCCACGGGCAGCAACATCAGTACACAGCAAGATTCCCTTCTCAGCTTTGCAGAAGTCGAAAAAGGTAGTTTGTTCGTTTCTGTTGCTTTTGCTTTCCATGAATGTCAAGCAATCAACTTGGATATACTTGAGAAGTTCCGAGTGGTATTTAACCGAATTGCATGACGAGAAGAAGACCATGACTTTCTTTGACAGGTTCCTCTTAAGGAAGGAGTACAAAAGAATAAATCTTTTTGCACTGGGCACTATGCAATAACCTTGCTGCAGTCCTTCATTTGTAACCTATACAAAACAGATTATATCAGTACAATATTAAAAGTAAAAAGAACCCAAACAATACCTTGAGTTAATACAGATAGACTGTTTACCTTGGTCCTCCCATCATCCACATCAATGTAAATTGGAGTTGTTTGGAATGACAACCGAGCAAGATCTTCAAACCTGTGGCACATCGAGGGAATCCATGATAAGCAGAGGGTCAGAACAATACTACTGATGAAGTTACTTATTTATGTCCATTTTGAGAGCGAAAATGAAAATAACACAAATAGCATCACACTACATCCTAGAATACAGTGATAACTAAAAAATGTGTGATAGGATGCACCTACCTTCTTAGTTTGGGTGGCTGAGAATAATGCTGTCTGCCTTTTCTGCACATTTAGAACTGACACAATCAACTCATGAAAATGAAACACCCCTTCCTGAATCTAAAAAGGAAAAGGCAAAGCATATCTCTGAATATAATCAAACATGCTGCAAACCGAAAACTTTTTGTGAACTTAGTTTTTCCTTTTTCTCTGACAAAAACAGAACTATACAAAGGAAAGAACTTGTCTGAATGTAATCAATGTGTTGATGGAATATGATTTCCCTTTGAACAGAAAGCCGAAGTTACAAATCCTGCTAGACGTTAAACAAGGACATGAATAACGGAGCACTTGCTTAAGCCATCTTGCCCGCTCAAGTGAAACCACTTAGATCGCTGGATATAGGATAATCTTCCTTCTCGTTACAAGGTCATGAGAAGGTTCACTCCACATACCGATCGACACCATCTACAGTAATGCCATCTTATCTTTATTTGTCAAGTCTTCCAGCCATGCGTGCCAGTGGGTGCACGTTTTGTGTGTGTGTGAGAGAGAGACAGAGAGAGCATCCTGCTGTCGTAAGATAAGAATTACATACAAGGGTAAACGGTCCTCCATAACTAGTGGCCATTGGGGAAGAGTAATTCAGAGCCAATCCTCCCTGCTATTAGTAAAATCATCAAAGGCCGTGTTATCTACAAGCAGCAAATGATAAGGAAAATAGCGCATACCCCACCTATATAAAAATAAATTTTACAAAATCAGCCTCATCAACCCTTGATTTGAGGATTAGCATAAAATTTACTTTCCATTGGTGATGTATGCTTGTAATTACTTTAATGATATATAGGCGTATATTTCAAATCATGTCACCAATATTCATTTTATACATAAACAAGGGATGATACGGACAATAAATAAAAACTACCTTGGGTAGAAGCTTGATAATTGCTTCATTTCCTCTTCAAAGTTTGCTTCCAAAATCCTGTCAGCTCGTCAATCACGAGGCACTGCAAGTTTTTTTGGAGTAAGCAAACACTCGTATTCTTCAAATAGCCCATGGTTATGACTAATGTGCTACATTACTAATACCAGCTTTCAGGTAATGTCTAAAGAGAACCATGTAAACAGTACAATCACTAAAAGTCGACCAGAAACTCACACTACAAGATGGCTATCCTTAATCGAACAATTCAGAGACAGTATCTTTTTTTCTTTTTTTGCCCATTTCAAACATTCAAGTAGAATGCTTTTATCTAATAATGGAGCACCTCGTCTTGGACCATATTCATACTACATATATCATGGCAAAACATAAGAAAAGTCACTTCTTTCAATGCCAGCACTTACTTTAAAAAACTCAACGAAATTACTTCAAATTTTTGTATATGAAGCCCTTGGTATTTTGAAGATGGTCCAAAAGTCGGCCAGGGGTTGCTACTAAAATATTAACACCTTTTACAATACGTTCAGCTTCAGTTCTTCTAGCTGCTCCCCAATAACCAAGCCAAGTGTCTGGGAATGATTTTTCAGCAGTTCTTTCGCCACAGCATGAGTCTAAACAATTCAAATGATGCAAATTAATACATGGGGAAGAAAACAAAACACAGACAAGAATGAGAAAATACAATCTCGTATTGTTAGGCCAAATTTTTCTGTTGTTCCTCTGATGTCTCCTTTCCTATATATAGACACCTCAGCACTCTGCTTAAATTATTGCATCAGTGTCTTTGCTAATGAAAATTTTTCAACAAATGTTAAGGATAAGAGCTGTTCATTACTAGTACAAGGTGGAGGACAAAGGGGGGTTAATCCAGAGGCTGGCAAAACATAATGAAGGCATCAGAGAATAATTCAAAATTTTAGGGAAAGCCTTGATACAGAAGAAACAAAGAAGTCAAAAGTATAAACGTTTAAATTGTAAAGTTCAATATAATGGTGTCTTGAGAGGAAAGAAGCATGACCTAACTTGTTAGTCAACGCATCCATCATCTTAACAGATAACTTTAGCCAGCTTAATTCATATGAGAGTTAATTTGCAGTAGATGCAAAAGAATCAAAAACACTTTTCCTTTTACTTTCCAACAACTTAGCAAACCAGCTCGAATTAATGGTTCAATGGTAGGAACTAACTGGAATTATAAAGATCTCTCACCTGAATGGCAAGCTCCCTTGTTGGGCAAATTATGACAACACCCGTTCCATTACGAGGAGTAAAATGGATGTTATGTAACAACTCCACAGCTGGTACCAGAAAGGCCAAGGTTTTTCCAGAGCCAGTCCTTGCAGCACCAAGGACATCTTTGCCCTCCATAAGTGGAGGAATAGCTCGGGCTTGGATCTGCATTAGCAACCACATTCCGACATAAAACCTTGAGAAAGAGATAGTGACAAAGAGGGTTGTCTGCGGAAATTCTCCTAAATCACTACAGAACGGGGAAAATGGACTGAAATAATTCTTTACTTGAAAATTAGTGGGCTTTTATACTTGGCCATTGTTTTGGCAGACTTATCCCCACCAAGGTATCCACCACAGTCACAGGGAACTCAAGATACCCTCTCACATTTGAAACTACCGAAAAATCACTGGTAAACAGCTAAGAGTACTCGCATAGTTCCCGTCCTTGATGGAGCTACCCATAGTCTCACTAATGCCATCAACTGCCACCTCCTCTTCACAACAGCTTCGGATATTTGAATCAAATTAACACACCAGTACGCATTCCCAGTCCCAAAATCCAATTTTATTGCCAGTATATCGTCTCAAACTCATGAGCATACTATTTTACCAAACCATGTCTATATGGACCAAACTGTATGACTTGAGCATGGTAGACCACCATATACAATTCCAAGTAACTTAAAAACCAGGTTAACTAAATCAAAAGAGGCAAATTTTACCTGAGTCATGTACTGGAACCCCATGTCCTTAATTGCACTGGCAGTGTGCTCAGACAACCCAGCTCATCGAAGGACACCGTACTCATAATCCCGCAACCGCCGCTCTTCCCCTCCCGCGGCTTCCCTTCCTCTCTCCCTCCTCCTTCACCTTTCTCTCCTTCCTCGCCACCACCATCCTCCTCGTCGCGCCCATCGTTGTCATCATCATCTTCATTAATCCGCTCTCCTCCTCCTCCTCCTCCTCTCTCCTCAGCGCTTTACTCTTCTTCTTCTTCTTCTTCTTCTTCTTGAGACTAGCAGCCTTCGACTCGTGAAGCTCTCCTTCGTTCCCGGTCCTCGCTTCCGTTCCCACGGCTTCCTCTGCTTGGCCGGGGCTCGCTTGCGCGGCCTTCTTGTTTCTCTTCCTCTTGCGGTTCTTCTTCGTCGCCTCCACTTCTGAAGAATTCTCCAGTTCGGCCATGGCGGCTCAGTGTTACGCTGCTAACCAAGAATTTCCGGGTTTTGAAGAACTGGAGAAGAGGAAGGGACTTTTTGTTCGAGGAGTGGAAGTTGTTTCTTAGGTTCTCGATCTTGCCCTTGTTTTGCACTGCCCTAACGGGCCTAACCGAGACACGCTCATGGGCCGAAAGCCCAACAATCACACCCCTTAGTGAAGCTAAAGGTAATATTTTTCATTTTTCTCCCAAATTTAAAATTTTGTCTATATTTCAAATGTTATGAGAAAGCTAGGGCCCCCAATTCCCCCCCCCCCCAAAAAAAAAAAAACTCCCAACTTTAGATAGTTTCAAATCTACCCTAAGATTTTTGTCTCAGAAAAACCTCCACTTTAGGTTCATTTTAAATCTACCCAAACATTTGTTTGCCTTGAAAAAAATCTCAAATTTTAGGTACAGTCCAAAATCTGCCCCCAAATTATGTTTCTCCTAAAAAAATCACAAATTTCACTGTATTTTCAAATCTACCCAATGGTCCAGTTCCAACTTACCGTTGCATTTCCACATCGATAAAAACACCTACATTAGCAAAGTAACGGACGATAGTTGAACCAACGTGGCATTTCTACGTGGATATTAAATTCACCCAAATAAAAAACAATCTCCAAAATAAAGCAATCTAGGATCCTAAATTACAGATGGCTAAAGCAATATTTGGACAGAGGGCTAATGGAGCAAATTTCATATTAGAGTAAAAATTGGTGATTTTTTTCTTAGACAAAAAAAATTAGGGTAGATTTGAGATTGGAACTAAAGTTTAGTATTTTTTTAGACAAAAAAAGTTCGGGCAAATTTGGGATTGAACATAAAGTTGAGGGTTTTCCTAAGGACAAAAAAAAAGCTTGAGATAAATTTGGGACTTAACCTCAAGTTTGGGTTTTTTTTTTAGTGGATTTGGCAAAGCTAAGTATAAAGCCACGAGTCAATATAAATCCATTTTCAAGGGTTTTTATGGATTTCAAATGCTTTGCGTTAGAAAAAGTTATTATGTGCGTGCTATAAAAATTGTAAAAAGAAAAATCAAACATAAACATTATTTCAGATAATCCTCTAATATGACGGGATTGGACATGAGCAGATCCATAAAAGACTCAAGGGGAGACAGGGGAAAAAAACCCCTCCAGTATGGTGGGGAAATCTTCCCTTTCTCTAGAGAAGAAAAATATTTGGAGAGAATTTAGAGGCCTCTGGCTGGGAAGGTAGTCACTAGGCAACTTCGCTCAAACCTGGAGTCATAGGAGGGAAGCCTTGCGTCTTGTAATCAACTTATTCACTGAGTACCCCTGTGCGATGTCTTGTAAACTTGTTCATCTAGCAATCTTGGTTAAATATTATAAAACAAATAAAATCAAGGTGGTCAAAAAGTCCCTCAATATGAATTTCTGAAGATTCTTTGAATATTATTTGCTTGTGGAAAAGTTTTCAAATACATTTTATAATCAGTCATCGATAAATAACTTTGACTTGCACGTGATTTGTTAAATAGGAAGGCAATGTATGAGAAGACTATTGGTAAATTGTAATTAGAAAATGCCTTGGGAAGCAACTTTGAAGAAATGCTATTTAGTAAACCTACAATTGGAAGTTCTTGGCATGCCTAATTTAGGATTTTTTTTTAAAAAAAATTAATTTTTATTTAAAATTGAAAAAGATAATGGCAGGAACTTTTATATTTTTGCGTGATGGGAACAATGTAAAAGAGACATATTAACAAATTTGTAAATAAAAAAAGTTATAATCAAGGTGGACTATTTCTCAATTAAAAAGAGAGTAATTTTATCTACTAAATAATATTTACCAACACAAATGTCATATTATTTAATCAGCATTAAACATAGGGAGAAATAACTTTGGCTTAACGATATTTAGGAAATAACATTGGTTAATTGTGTTTAAAAAAAGTACATTTTGTAAAATACTTTTATTCTATTTTAAAAAAATCATGTTTGGTAAGTAAACAATTTGATTTTGATTTTATTTTTGGGAACAATTTGGAGAGCAAAAATAAAAATAAAAAAAAGTTAATTTTGCAAAAAGAATCACTTTTGAGAATCACAAAGCATAGTTAAGTATAACATTTCTACTTTTTTCTTTAGTTTTTGTCACTATTTCCTCAACCCAAAACAGAATAATGTCTCATTTTCAAAGAAAAAACATATAAGATAATAAAAATAAATAAAAAAATTCTAAAAATTCGTAAAAATTCTAAAAATCAGAAAGTTTTTAGAAAATCCTTAAAAACAGAAAAGTTTAGATTATGCTAGTTTGATCTCAATTTCATAAATTTGAACCTAGATTCCCTAGATTTCATAGATTTTGTTCTTTTTTAGGAAAATTCATAAACACTTTTGAAATTAAACCAAACCACATTCTCTAAGCTCTTGGGATTTCGTTCGAGTTTATGATAGCTCTATTTATCAATGTCATGATCCTTAATTTTGCACTTAATTTTATTTGTTGTAATTTTCCTAGGTTTTATACTTTAAAACTTAGTACTAGTTTTACAAAATTTGAAAAAGACAAAAATAACAGGCATGAACATTAATTTAACAAAAGTAACTACATAATTATTTGACTTAAATGATAAAAATTGAGAAGAGAAATTGTTTTCGATAGTAGAAATTATGTGTAATTACCAAACGTGTTTTTATTCCAAGAATAAAAATCTATACAATTACCTAACGCGTTCTGATTCTTCAAAAATTATATAGGGAACAGAATCAGAGAAATTCATTTTAATCAGAATCATTTTTAGAATCAGAATTATTACCATACAAGCTTATATTGCCTTTGTTTAATTCTTCTCATTTATCGCTCATAAGTGGTTCTTCTCGACACAATGCCATCACTAATGCTGGTGGGAAGTTCGGCGATCGGACCACCATATGAGCTTGATACCGTGAGAAATCCATCTTTGGGGAAAAGGTTGTTCTGTAGGTAGTATTAAGTTAATTCACTTTTCATATTTATTTATTTTATTGCTTTATGGAATTTACATCTTTTGTCTTGAAGTTATATACTCTTTTTCCATGTGAAATGAAAATTTCCATTCTGCCCCCCCCCCAAAAAAAAAGAAAGTTAGCCAAACAGGATTAATTAGGGAGCAAGGCCTCTACTCCAATTTCGGTATTCCACTCTCAGATTGCGTATGGTAAGCCATTCTCATTCTCTGATTTTGTTCCCTGAAACAGTAAAGAATAAGAATCGTGTTTGGTAACCCAAATAATTCTGATTCTGATTCTGTTCCCATAATCAGTTTTTAGAGAATCAGAATCAGTTTTTAGAGCAAATCCAGAATAAAAAAAAAAGTTGGTTCTGAAAAAAGAATCACTTTTGACAATCACAAAACATAATGAAATCTCACATCTTTCACTTTTCCCTTTCAGTTTTCTCATCACTGTTGACACCTAAATTTTGATTTTTATTTAATCATTTATTTTGCATGAAAATCAGGAATTAATTCTAGTTCCTACAAAAAATAATTTCATGTGGCGTAGTTTTAATTTTATTTTTCTTGCATTGCATTTATGTCGACGGCAGAAAATTGACTCAAATTGATGGTGAAAATAGACCTTAAATTGATGTCATTTGGACTAGTGGCAGATGGACTCAACTAAATAGTTCTAAGCTAAGCCCACACTAGTATTGATTTGACATAGGCTTAAATCAATCGTGCAAAATTTGAACAAAATAGTGGCTGAGGGAAAACAAAAAAGGAAGTTAAGTCCCATGTGGATTACGATGAAAAAATTCTGCAAAAAAAAAAGAAATCTTAACGTGATCGGCCATATATATATTTGGTGGAAGAGAATCTGTCTAATTCGGTGGATATGAAACTAGATGAAGAAAAAAATTAACGAAGATTTCTTGATGATTGTGGACGAAATTTTCTTCCTAAAAGCAATTCATCACGGTATTCAAAGAAGCACACGGACTCCGCCTATAAAGGGCTTCGCATTGGACAGAAAAGGGAGGACTCTTTGCTCAAGAAGTTTTTAGAAGAAAAAAGAAAAGAGAGAGATAGAACGACGAGAGAGGGTTCTGACGAAGCTATCCAGAGCTTAATCCATCATTGAGGCGATTGTTACTTGGTGCTGCAAAACCCACGCCGCGAATACTGTGCCATCAAAATGATGCTCCCTGAGAGTCTTCACGAAGCAATCCAAGTGAGCCAGCAAGTAGTCCACGCGGTCATATCGACGTGGTCAAAGTTGCTCAAGCAAAGTCCAAGCGGTGCCATGATTCCTTGAATGCAAGCAAAAGCCGACTGGTCCGTGGTGCCGAAGTTTGGTCATCAAAGTTTCGACGCGAATCCAAAAATCGGAAAGCAATTCAGGTATTTTCTAATATTGAAACTTCGGATATTCCATTGCTTATTTTGCATCAATGGACAATTGAATTTGGCATCTCCTGAAAATTGCACTGCAAGTTTAGAATATTTAGTTTCTTAATCCGAAGATTGCATGTTAAATTTGGAAATTAAAAAAAAATCCTGAATATTTCTTGCAATAAATCTTGATTGCTTAATTTGAAAGATTGCACATCAAGATCGAACATTGAATATTTTTTTAATCTTGCAAGAATATCTTTAGTTTGAATTGGAAAGATTGTGATTCAGTGTGAATATTCTTTCGTGATAATCTCGTGATAATCTAAAAATCTTTGAATATACTCAAGGTACGCAATATATTTTTACAAATGTAATCGATTGGGAAATTTCCTAATCCGCAACTGCATACATGGAAATAAGTCTATCTATTAGGCTTTAGATAAAATTATTTCCATAGTGGGTTTTTCGAATTTTAGGGTCGATCTATCAGGCTTTAGATCGAAACTTAATTCGAAAGAAATAGCGGTAATTATCTTTTAATTTTTGCAACTTGAATTTTAATTTTCATCTATAAAAAACCCAAAAAAAATCATGAAAAGAAAAATCCCTAAAAAATTACACCTTTCAATTTCAAGCGAGAATTCATCGGAAATTGCCAAATTGAACATTTTCATGAAATCGGTACCGAAAGGGCGTTAATAGAAATATTAGCGTAACAAGTCCCGGACTTAAAATCTTTGGTTCGTAGAAATAGAATAGTTCTCCCACTATTTTATTTAGGTTTCTAATCAACCCACCATAATGATTAGTGGCGACTCTATCAAAAAATCTTTTGTATTTAAATATTGAACCTAAGTTGCGAATTGGTAGAGCTTGGGAGAGCTCGAACTAGGTTAGTTATTCCACTTAATTTAACTTGGTAATCCATTAACCTAAAAATTGGAAAATCTCGAATTTTTAGGTCGCGACCAATCACTTTCTCTCAACCTAATAAAATAAAAATAAAAATATTTAAAAAAATTGGAAATTTTTTATAAAATCACAAAAAATTTAGAATTTCCTAAAAATAGAAAAAGCTAGATTATGCTAGTTTAACTTCATTTCATAAATTGGGGCCTAAATTTCACTCTTCTACAAAAAATCGTTGCCGAAAGATGAGGGCATCCAACATGTAAATGGTAACATATATACTCGTAGCCGTGTGTCACAAAATGTGGTCATCTACACGTGGAGTTGGGGCCAAACACCCACTTGGATTTAGGACAGAAGTTGCAAAATAATAGCAAAGGACTCGTACTTCATATGAAGGAGGACAATTGGTCTTTTTTTCAATGGATAATTTGTTATTTGGCTGTTATGTTTATATGTATTTGGACACGCAACATTTAAAATTTTTAAAATTTTAAATGTTGCGTTGTCCAAATACATATAAACATAACAGCCAAATAACAAATTATACCATTGAAAAAAAAGACCAATTGTCCTCCTTCATATGAAGTACGAGTCCTTTATTATTTTGCAACTTCTTGTCCTAAATCCAAGTGGGTGTTTGGCCCCAACTCATACGTGTAGAGACCACATTTTGTGACACACGGCTAGAGTATATATGTTACCATTTACATGTTGGATGCCCTCATCTTCGGCAACATTTTTTGTAGAAGAGTGAAATTTAGGCCCCAATTTATGAAATGAAGTTAAACTAGCATAATCTAAGCTTTTTCTATTTTTAGGAAAATTTCTAAATTTTTGTGTTTTTAAAAAAAATTTCCAATTTTTTTAAATATTTTATATTTTTATTTTATTAGGTTGAGAGAAAAGTGATTGTCGCGACCTAAAAATTCGAGATTTTACCAATTTTAGGTTAATGGATTACCAAGTTAATTAAGTGAAATAAACTAACCTAGTTCGAGCTCTCCCAAGCTCTACCAATTCGCAACTTAGGTTCAATATTTAAATACAAAAGATTTTTTGATAGGAGTCGCCACTAATCATTATGGTGGGTTGATTAGAAACCTAAATAAAATAGTGGGAGAACTATCTATTCTACGAACCAAAGATTTTAAGTCCGGGACTTGGTACGCTAATTTTCTATTAACGACCTTTCGGTACCGATTTCATGAAAATGTTCAATTGGCAATTCCGATGAATTTCTCGCTTGAAATTGAAAGGTGTAAATTTTTTAGGGATTTTCTTTTCATGATTTTTTTTGGGTTTTTTATAGATGAAAATTAAAAATCAAGTTGCAAAAATTAAAAGATAATTACCGCTATTTCTTTCGATTAAGTTTCGATCTAAAGCCTGATAGATCGACCCTAAATTCGAAAAACCCACTATGGAAATAATTATTTATCTAAAGCCTAATAGATTAGACTTATTTCCATGTATGCAGTGCGAATAGGAAATTTCCCAATCGATTACATTTTGTAAAAATATATTGCGTTACCTTGAGTATATTCAAAAGATTTTTAGATTATCACGAGATTATCACGAAAGAATATTCACACTGAATCACAATCTTTCCAATTCAAACTAAAGATATTCTTGCAAGATTAAAAAAATATTCAATGTTCGATCTTGATGTGCAATCTTTCAAATTAAGCAATCAAGATTTATTGCAAGAAATATTCAGGATTTTTTTTTAATTTCCAAATTTAACATAGCAATCTTCGGATTAAGAAACTAAATATTCTAAACTTGCAGTGCAATTTTCAGGAGATGCAAATTCAATTGTCCATTGATGCAAAAATAAGCAGTGAATATCCGAAGTTTCAAATTAGAAAATACCTGAAATTGCTTTCCGATTTTTGATTCGCGTCGAAACTTGATGACCAAATTCGGCACCACGGACCAGTCGGCTTTTGGCTGCATTCAAGGAATCATGGCACCGCTTGGACTTTGCTTGAGCAACTTTGACCACGTCGATATGACCGCGTGGACTACTTGCTGGGCTCACTGGATTGCTTCGTGGAAGACTCTCAGGGAGCATCAATTTTGATGGCACAGATATTCGCGGCGTGGGTTTTGCAGCACCAAGTACAATCGCCTCAATGATGGATTAAGCTCTGGATAGCTTCGTCCAAGAACCCTCTCTCGTCGTTCTATCTCTCTCTTTCTTTTTTCTTCTAAAAACTTCTTGAGCAAAAGAGTCCTCCCTTTTCTGTCCAATGCGAAGCCCCTTTATAGGCGGAGTCCGTGTGCTTCTTTGAAAACAGTGGATGAATTGCTTTTAGGAAAGAAAATTTCGTCCACGAATCACAAGAAATCTTCGTTAATTTTTTTCTTCATCTAGTTTCATATCCACCGAATTAGACAGATTCTCTTCCACCAAATATATATATGGCCGATCACGTTACGATTTCTTTTTTTTTTGCAGAATTTTTTCATCGTAATCCACATGGGACTTAACTTCCTTTTTTGTTTCCCTCAGCCACTATTTTGTTCAAATTTGCACGATGATTTAAGCCTAGGTCAAATCAATACTAGTGTGGGCTTTAAGCTTAGAAACTATTTAGTTGAGTCCATCTGCCACTAGTCCAAAGGACATCAATTTAAGGTCTATTTTCACCAATCAATTTGGAGTCAATTTTCTGCCGTCGACATAAATGCAATGCAAGAAAAAATAAAAATTAAAACTACGCCACATGAAATATTTTTTGTAGGAACTAGAATTAATTCTTGATTTTCATGCAAAATAAATGATTAAATAAAAATCAAAATTTAGGTGTCAACAGTGATGAGAAAACTGAAAGGGAAAAGTGAAAGATGTGAGATTTCATTAGGTTTTGTGATTGTCAAAAGTGATTCTTTTTTCAGAACCAACTTTTTTTTTTATTCTGGATTTTGCTCTAAAGAATGATTCTGATTCTCTAAAACTGATTATGGGAACAGAATCAGAATCAGAATTATTTGGTTACCAAACACGATTCTTATTCTTTACTGTTTCAGGGAACAAAATCAGAGAATGAGAATGGTTACCATACGCAATCTGAGAGTGGAATACCGAAATTGGAGTAGAGGCCTTGCTCCCTAATTAATCCTGTTTGCTAACTTTCTTTTTTTTTTTGGGGGGGGGGCAGAATGGAAATTTTCATTTCACATGGAAAAAGAGTATATAACTTCAAGACAAAAGATGTAAATTCCATAAAGCAATAAAATAAATAAATATGAAAAGTGAATTAACTTAATACTACCTACAGAAACTAACCTATTCCCCAAAGATGGATTTCTCACGGTATCAAAGCTCATATGGTGGGTCGATCGCCGAATTCCCACCAGCATTAGTGATGACATGTGTCGAGAAGACCACTTATGAGCGATAAATGAGAAGAATTAAACAAAGGCAATATAAGTTGTATGGTAAATAATTCTGATTCTAAAAATGATTCTGATTAAAATGAATTTCTCTGATTCTGTTCCCTATATAATTTTTGAAGAATCAGAACGCGTTAGGTAATTGTTATAGATTTTTATTCTTGGAATAAAAACACGTTTGGTAATTACACATAATTTCTACTATCGAAAACAATTTCTCTTCTCAATTTTTATCATTTAAGTCAAATAATTATGTAGTTACTTTTGTTAAATTAAGTGTTCATGTGTTATTTTTGTCTTTTTCAAATTTTGTAAAACTAGACTAAGTTTAAAAGTATATAAACCTAGGAAAATTACAACAAATAAAATTAAGTGCAAAATTAAGGATCATGACATTGATAAATAGATCTATAAACTCGAACGAAATCCCAAGAGCTTAGAGAATTGGTTTGGTTTAATTTCAAAAGTGTTTATGAATTTTCCTACAAAAGAACAAAATCTATGAAATCTAGGAATCTAGGTTCAAATTTATGAAATTGAGATCAAACTAGCATAATCTAAACTTTTCTGTTTTTAAGGATTTTCTAAAAACTTTCTGATTTTTAGAATTTTAGAATTTTTAGAATTTTTTATTTATTTTTATTATCTTATATGTTTTTCTTTGAAAATGAGACATTATTCTGTTTTGGGTTGAGGAAAAAGTGACAAGAAAACTAAAAGAAAAAAAGTGAGAATGTTATACTTAACTATGCTTTGTGATTCTCAAAAGTGATTCTTTTTGCAAAATTAACTTTTTTTTATTTTTATTTTTGCTCTCCAAAATTGTTCCCAAAAATAGAATCAAAATCAAAATTGTTTACTTACCAAACATGATTTTTTTAAAATAGAATAAAAGTATTTTACAAAATGTAATTTTTTAAACACAATTAACCAATGTTATTTCCTAAATATCGTTAAGCCAAAGTTATTTCTCCCTATGTTTATGCTGATTAATTAATATGACATTTGTGTTGGTAAATATTATTTAGTAGATAAAATTACTCTCTTTTTCATTGAGAAATAGTCCACCTTGATATAACTTTTTTATTTACAAATTTGTTAATATGTCTCTTTTACATTGTTCCCATCACGCAAAAATATAAAAGTTCCTGCCATTATCTTTTTCAATTTTAAATAAAAATTAATTTTTTTTAAAAAAAAATCCTAAAATTAGGCATGCCAAGAACTTCCCAATTGTAGGTTTACTAAATAGCATTTCTTCAAAGTTGCTTCCCAAGGCATTTTCTAATTACAATTTACCAATAAGTTCTTCTCATACATTGCCTTCCTATTTTAACAAATCACGTGCAAGTCAAAGTTATTTATCGATGACTGATTATAAAATGTATTTGAAAACTTTTCCACAAGCAAATAATATTCAAAAGAATCTTCAGAAATTCATATTTGAGGGACTTTTTGACCACCTTGATTTATTTGTTTTATAATATTTAACCAAGATTGCTAGATGAACAAGTTGGTTACAAGACATCGCACAGGGGTACTCAGTGAATAAGTTGATTACAAGACGCAAGGCTTCCCTCCTATGACTCAGGTTTGAGCGAAGTTGGCCTAGTGACTACCTTCCCAGCCAGAGGCCTCTAAATTCTCTCCAAATATTTTTCTTCTCTAGAGAAAGGGAAGATTTCCCCACCATACTGGAGGGTTTTTTCCCCTGCCCCCCCTTGAGTCTTTTATGGATCTGCTCATGTCCAATCCCGTCATATTTAGAGGATTATCTGAAATAATGTTTATGTTTGATTTTTCTTTTTACAATTTTTATAGCACGCACATAATAACTTTTTCTAACGCAAAGCATTTGAAATCCATAAAAACCCTTGAAAATGGATTTATATTGACTCGTGGCTTTATACTTAGCTTTTGCCAAATCCACTAAAAAAAAAACCCAACTTGAGGTTAAGTCCCAAATTTATCTCAAGCTTTTTTTTGTCCTTGGAGAAAAACCTCAACTTTATGTTCAATCCCAAATTTGTCCGAACTTTTGTTTGTCTAAAAAAATACTAAACTTTAGTTCCAATCTCAAATCTACCCTAATTTTTTTTGTCTAAGAAAAAAATCACCAATTTTTACTCTAATATGAAATTTGCTCCATTAGCCCTCTGTCCAAATATTGCTTTAGCCATCTGTAATTTAGGATCCTAGATTGCTTTATTTGGAGATTATTTTTTATTTGGTGAATTTAATATCCACGTAGAAATGCCACGTTGGTTCAACTATCGTCCGTTACTTTGCTAATGTAGGTGGTTTTATCGATGTGGAAATGCAACGGTAAGTTGGAACTGGACCATTGGGTAGATTTGAAAAATATATTGAAAATTTGTGATTTTTTTAGGAGAAACATAATTTGGGGGCAGATTTGGGGCTGTACCTAAAAGTTGAGCTTTTTTTCAAGGCAAACAAATGTTTGGGTTAGATTTAAAACTGAACCTAAAGTTGGAGGTTTTTCTGAGACAAAAAATCTTAGGGTAGATTTGAAACTATCTAAAGTGGGAGTTTTTTTTTTTTTGGGGGGGGGGGGGGAATTGGGCCCCTAGCTTTCTCATAACATTTTGAAATATAGACAAAATTTTAAATTTGGGAGAAAAATGAAAAATATTACCTTTAGCTTCACTAAGGGGTACGATTGTTGGGCTTTCGGCCCATGAGCGTGTCTCGGTTAGGCCCGTTAGGGCAATGCAAAACAAGGGCAAGATCGAGAACCTAAGAAACAACTTCCGCTCCTCGAACAAAAAGTCCCTTCCTCTTCTCCAGTTCTTCAAAACCCGGAAATTCTTGGTTAGCAGCGTAACACTGAGCCGCCATGGCCGAACTGGAGAATTCTTCAGAAGTGGAGGCGACGAAGAAGAACCGCAAGAGGAAGAGAAACAAGAAGGCCGCGCAAGCGAGCCCCGGCCAAGCCGAGGAAGCCGTGGGAACGGAAGCGAGGATTGGGAACGAAGGAGAGCTTCACGAGTCGAAGGCTGCTAGTCTCAAGAAGAAGAAGAAGAAGAAGAAGAGTAAAGCGCTGAGGAGAGAGGAGGAGGAGGAGGAGGAGAGCGGATTAAATGAAGATGAGGATGACAACAATGGGCGCGACGAGGAGGATGGTGGTGGCGAGGAAGGAGAGAAAGGTGAAGGAGGAGGGAGAGAGGAAGGGAAGCCGCGGGAGGGGAAGAGCGGCGGTTGCGGGATTATGAGTACGGTGTCCTTCGATGAGCTGGGGTTGTCTGAGCACACTGCCAGTGCAATTAAGGACATGGGGTTCCAGTACATGACTCAGGTAAAATTTGCCTCTTTTGATTTAGTTAACCTGGTTTTTAAGTTACTTGGAATTGTATATGGTGGTCTACCATGCTCAAGTCATACAGTTGGTCCATATAGACATGGTTTGGTAAAATAGTATGCTCATGAGTTTGAGACGATATACTGGCAATAAAATTGGATTTGGGACTGGGAATGCGTACTGGTGTGTTAATTTGATTCAAATATCCGAAGCCGTTGTGAAGAGGAGGTGGCAGTTGATGGCATTAGTGAGACTATGGGTAGCTCCATCAAGGACGGGAACTATGCGAGTCCTCTTAGCTGTTTACCAGTGATTTTTCGGTAGTTTCAAATGTGAGAGGGTATCTTGAGTTCCCTGTGACTGCGGTGGATACCTTGGTGGGGATAAGTCTGCCAAAACAATGGCCAAGTATAAATGCCCACTAATTTTCAAGTAAAGAATTATTTCAGTCCATTTTCCCCGTTCCGTAGTGATTTAGGAGAATTTCCGCAGACAACCCTCTTTGTCACTATCTCTTTCTCAAGTTTATGTCGGAATGTGGTTGCTAATGCAGATCCAAGCCCGAGCTATTCCTCCACTTATGGAGGGCAAAGATGTCCTTGGTGCTGCAAGGACTGGCTCTAAAAAACCTTGGCCTTTCTGGTACCAGCTGTGGAGTTGTTACATAACATCCATTTTACTCCTCGTAATGGAACGGGTGTTGTCATAATTTGCCCAACAAGGGAGCTTGCCATTCAGGTGAGAGATCTTTATAATTCCAGTTAGTTCCTACCATTGAACCAATTAATTCGAGCTGGTTTACTAAGTTGTTGGAAAGTAAAAGAAAAGTGTTTTTGATTCTTTTGCATCTACTGCAGATTAACTCTCATATGAATTAAGCTGGCTAAAGTTATCTGTTAAGATGATGGATGCGTTGACTAACAAGTTAGGTCATGCTTCTTTCCTCTCAAGACACCATTATATTGAACTTTACAATTTAACGTTTATACTTTTGACTTCTTTGTTTCTTCTGTATCAAGGCTTTCCCTAAAATTTTGAATTTATTCTCTGATGCCTTCATTATGTTTTGCCAGCCTCTGGATTAACCCCCCTTTGTCCTCCACCTTGTACTAGTAATGAACAGCTCTTATCCTTAACATTTGTTGAAAATTTTCATTAGCAAAGACACTGATGCAATAATTTAAGCAGAGTGCTGAGGTGTCTATATATAGGAAAGGTGACATCAGAGGAACAACAGAAAAATTTGGCCTAACAATACGAGATTGTATTTTCTCATTCTTGTCTGTGTTTTGTTTTCTTCCCCATGTATTAATTTGCATCATTTGAATTGTTTAGACTCATGCTGTGGCGAAAGAACTGCTGAAAAATCATTCCCAGACACTTGGCTTGGTTATTGGGGAGCAGCTAGAAGAACTGAAGCTGAACGTATTGTAAAAGGTGTTAATATTTTAGTAGCAACCCCTGGCCGACTTTTGGACCATCTTCAAAATACCAAGGGCTTCATATACAAAAATTTGAAGGTAATTTCGTTGAGTTTTTTAAAGTAAGTGCTGGCATTGAAAGAAGTGACTTTTCTTATGTTTTGCCATGATATATGTAGTATGAATATGGTCCAAGACGAGGTGCTCCATTATTAGATAAAAGCATTCTACTTGAATGTTTGAAATGGGCAAAAAAAAAAAAAAGATACTGTCTCTGAATTGTTCGATTAAGGATAGCCATCTTGTAGTGTGAGTTTCTGGTCGACTTTTAGTGATTGTACTGTTTACATGGTTCTCTTTAGACATTACCTGAAAGCTGGTATTAGTAATGTAGCACATTAGTCATAACCATGGGCTATTTGAAGAATACGAGTGTTTGCTTACTCCAAAAAAACTTGCAGTGCCTCGTGATTGACGAAGCTGACAGGATTTTGGAAGCAAACTTTGAAGAGGAAATGAAGCAAATTATCAAGCTTCTACCCAAGGTAGTTTTTATTTATTGTCGTATCATCCCTTGTTTATGTATAAAATGAATATTGTGACATGATTTGAAATATACGCCGTATATATCATTAAAGTAATTACAGCATACATCACCAATGGAAAGTAAATTTTATGCTAATCCTCAAATCAAGGGTTGATGAGGCTGATTTTGTAAAATTTATTTTATATAGGTGGGGTATGCGCTATTTTCCTTATCATTTGCTGCTTGTAGATAACACGGCCTTTGATGATTTTACTAATAGCAGGGAGGATTGCTCTGAATTACTCTTCCCCAATGGCCACTAGTTATGGAGGACCGTTTACCTTGATATGTTTATTTCTTATCTTACGGCAGCAGGATGCTCTCTGTCTCTCTCTCACACACACAAAAGTGCACCCACTGGCACGCATGGCTGGAAGACTTGACAAATAAAGATAAGATGGCATTACTGTAGATGGTGTCGATCGGTATGTGGAGTGAACCTTCTCATGACCTTGTAACGAGAAGGAAGATTATCCTATATCCAGCGATCTAAGTGGTTTCACTTGAGTGGGCAAGATGGCTTAAGCAAGTGCTCGGTTATTCATGTCCTTGTTTAACGTCTAGCAGGATTTGTAACTTTGGCTTTCTGTTCAAAGGGAAATCATATTCCATCAACACATTGATTACATTCAGACAAGTTCTTTCCTTTGTATAGTTCTGTTTTGTCAGACAAAAAGGAAAAACTAAGTTCACAAAAGGTTTTCGGTTTGCAGCATGTTTGATTATATTCAGAGATATGCTTTGCCTTTTCCTTTTTAGATTCAGGAAGGGGTGTTTCATTTTCATGAGTTGATTGTGTCAGTTCTAAATGTGCAGAAAAGGCAGACAGCATTATTCTCAGCCACCCAAACTAAGAAGGTAGGTGTGCATCCTATCACACATTTTTTAGTTATCACTGTATTCTAGGATGTAGTGTGATGCTATTTGTGTTATTTTCATTTTCGCTCTCAAAATGGACATAAATAAGTAACTTCATCAGCAGTATTGTTCTGACCCTCTGCTTATCATGGATTCCCTCGATGTGCCACAGGTTGAAGATCTTGCTCGGTTGTCATTCCAAACAACTCCAATTTACATTGATGTGGATGATGGGAGGACCAAGGTAAACAGTCTATCTGTATTAACTCAAGGTATTGTTTGGGTTCTTTTACTTTTAATATTGTACTGATATAATCTGTTTTGTATAGGTTACAAATGAAGGACTGCAGCAAGGTTATTGCATAGTGCCCAGTGCAAAAAGATTTATTCTTTTGTACTCCTTCCTTAAGAGGAACCTGTCAAAGAAAGTCATGGTCTTCTTCTCGTCATGCAATTCGGTTAAATACCACTCGGAACTTCTCAAGTATATCCAAGTTGATTGCTTTGACATTCATGGAAAGCAAAAGCAACAGAAACGAACAACTACCTTTTTCGACTTCTGCAAAGCTGAGAAGGGAATCTTGCTGTGTACTGATGTTGCTGCCCGTGGACTTGCTGACCCTCAA
>JAGVVM010002257.1:0-28706 GCA_019149425.1 Psidium friedrichsthalianum
TTAGAGATGTCACCGGTCACCGAGGTTCATCGATCGGCTGAGGAAGGAGAAAAAGAAGAATATATATATGTATAATATTAAACATAATATCAAAATATTTCTGTTTAATAATTTCGAAAACGGTTTTCATTTCTTTAGATTTAGGAATTCACTTTCCTATGCATGAATTTTCCGTTGATCGGAAAGTGTTTTTCATTGACTAAGTCATTTTTAACAAATCAAACGGGGTGAAATCTTGGAAACTAATCTCTAACGCGTTCATTCAAACAAATGCACTCTGAGATTTATCTCGAAATCAAGGCTGATCGAATGTTCAACAAACATCGACAATCAAAATGATGTTACGAGTCTGTTGGACCCTATTGGCATTCTCACTAATCAATCGCCTGATTTCAACTGAAAATCACGGGGAGGAAAGGAAATGACAAGACTAACTTCAACATCGAATTTTAATCTGCATTTTATGTTACGATTCAAGAAAAAAGATGTGACGGATTAGATTCTCATCATAAATAGAGACTAATAATGAAATGACCTCTCTGCCCTTTTACCACGATGGCATGATCTAATGAAAACTTCGACTCTATTGAATAGTGCAACTGCACGTGCGGCATTTTTCGCCAAAATATGTCTCCCGAAAAAGAAAGTTTGATCCCCCTCCCTAAAAACAAAAGACGTCGACTTTCTTTTCGAGAACAAATTTAGCCAAATTTTTTTTGCAGTGTCCCATAAAAATGCCAAAACTTTTATTCGAGAGACGATAGGCCATTATTAGAGTTGCCGTCTAAATTTGCAAACCAACATCCAATGTGACCAATGGAAGATGATGCGATGCATAGTGATCTAAGTAGTATGACATTGACACGCAATATGTAACATGATACGATACGATACGACACGACACGACACGACATACTGACACGTCATCGTTAAAAAAAAAAAGATTTTCGATACATTGGGCATGCTATATTTTAAACATATATTTTTATATATGCATGATAAATCATTATTTCTATAATTTTTTTTATAAAAATGGAGAATTTACAAAAAGAGCTCTTATAATAAAAAAGAAATTTCTATCATGGGTACTCTCGTAATTGACACCAGCCAACCTGGAAAAAATAAATAATAAAGTAAAAAGAAAATTAAACCACTTGATCAAGAAAATATTAGGTGCTCCTGAAAGTCCATGTCTTGTGCCTCCAAACCAATCAAAAAGAGATGTGGAGCCACGTGTCACCGTGGGGTCAAAGTAGATTTTCGGAGAAAATATTATTCCCTTTTCTATTATAAAAAAAAGTTAGTCTGTAACTGGTTGTGTACAACCCCCCTCTCTCTCTCTCTCCCCTTTTTGAAAAATCTCTTAAACGCCTCACTCTCTCTCCTCTCTATCTCCGACACAAACGATGACCACCCTAGTTTTGGCTGCCTTGTCTCTCCTCCAGCGCTCTCTCACTCTTTCCTTGGATGCTTGTTCGCTCTCTGCTTCGGCACACACAAAGCCCATTTTGTGCTCAGGTGCTCATTGCCCGTCATCGGCTCTTTTCCTCATCTCTCTCGTGACTCAAGATGTAGACACCCTCTCTCTCGATCTTCGCCCTCTAAATTTGCGCTTTTCCTGCCTTTCTTCCACACTAACTCATGTGTCCTTGGTGCGTCGCTGTTGTTGACCACACGTCGACCTTCGACATGAGTTGATCGCGTGTTAAACATGTGTCCGTGTCCAACACCAACGCGACATACACCTCGGCTTGTCGGTGCTTCATAGATGATGACTGCCATGTCAGCTAAAGTGGCAAAGATTTTAGGAATGATGACTTGCTTTCTCTTCACCAAAATGACGTCGTCCACTAAGAATTAGGTCTTTATTTCATAGAGAGAGAGAGAGAGAGTGCACTCAATTCAATCAACCTAGGGGTTTGGGGATAGGGTTCAGGAGCCAATCCTTTTTGAGAGAGCAATGCAACGACTCATTAAATTAGATTGGGAGAGAGATGGGAGCGCTCAACGAGTCGTACTAAGAGAGACACGAGGTTACTCAATTTGGATGATGTTCAGAACCTTATTCAATAATGCACACATGACGAGATATTTTCAAATGATGTAACAAGCTCTTATTGAGTGTTAAATATTATCCATCAATTTATATGTTTATTTATTGGACAAAATTTATATTCCAACTTTATTATACCCAGTGTTACTCTTTTAATAAGGAGATTTAGTACCATCTCATAATTTCAACTTTATTACTTTGTACTTCCCATTGAGAGCCCAAATAACGAGGCAAGTGGGGAGAAGGCCATGCCCGAGGATATTCGCATTGGCATTAAAAGACTTTGGCAAGAACATAATGACCCGATTCGAGTTCAAGTAGCCACCCCCATTCTCGACTATTCAGAGTTCTAAATACATTAATATCATCACTCCAAGTTACATCCGTCATCTACCCATCATTATGCATGTTTTGCTAACGCGAGTCGAGTATTTTGAAAGCGGATCCAAGCACCAATTAATAAAATTAACGATCACTGGCTAAGAAGTGAGAACTAAATCGAATATGAGCAACGCAAATAATCTCACAGGCACAGAAGCGCGGAGTGGAGAAAAATCTCGCTTGCTAATATACACTTACTTAGAGGATTCGACCTCGACAATGTCGCAAACTCCAGACATCTCGTTCATCACATAGCTATTTTCCTTTAATTAGAAGCATCAAACGGAGGAATCAAGAGGGGGTGGACGGGCGCTTCGAGTCGGCCAAGAAGTGGCGAATGATCTGAAGGGAACGCTTGGGGGCAAAAGTGGGAACTCGATGCCCTGCTCCCCTCGCCGTCATAAAGAGTCAACCCCTCGTACGTGATGGTCCAACCTCCAACCTAGTCCACACAAAATCTAACTTTTAGCCACCCCCCCCCCCAAAAAAAATATAGATAAATAAAATAAAAAGAACACGCACTCCATAAAATTGCTTAAAGCTCAAATAGACGTTGCTAGATTAAACCGTTGTAATTAGATAGTATTAAGGAAATCACCTGTATACCCTTGTACCAAGGTGTCCAGTTCTCCATGACGTTGAGGTCGAGCTTGATCAACGAGTAGCGAGTCAATGACACCGGAATTCTCCCATCCGTGTCTCCACTGAATCACGGAAGGATCAATCAAATGAAAAAAAAAAAAAAAGAAATCGAAATTTACCATCATAATATCTAAATGAAATTTAATTAATGAATGCTAATTTAATTAATTAGTTTTAATCAACAATACCTGAAGACCCACAGGCGAATACCCCCACCGATGAGTTTCTTCAGCACTAGTAGGACTGAAAGAGGCATGTCCTTCCAAGAATATCTCACCTCGAGGCTTAATTAATTTTTTTGAGACGAAATTAACATAAATTAATATCTTTTTAATAGCCCCATATTCAAGAAAATCTAGAAATTATAATTTAAGTCACTTGCAAAGACCCCATGGCCAAGGGATTCGGGCGACGTTCGCATGCAATGCCTATTGCACGTGGGGAAGGTTAAAGTAAGCCGTGGTGTGGTTCATTAAGCATGGATCGTAGCTTGCTGGTACCGTACATAAGAGTCCCTATCGGATCAAGATAGATTTTGTTGTTAAATTAAGCTAATTGAAAAAAAAATAAGGTGAAAGGAAAAAAACACATTAAGGAAGAAAAAAAATAAATTTTGTTGTTAAATTAAGCTAATTGAAAAAAATAAGGTGAAGGGACAAAAAATTTAAGGAAGAAAAGGCATCGACAAAATGATAATTAGGTGTGTCTGCTTTGGCTTGTGTGTTCAAGAGATGGCTGGCAAAGGGCCGATTGAGCGGACAAGTTGGGGAGTACAAACTGTACATGTCGATCATCCCGTACAATTGGAGTACTCTCCAAATGAATTGCGATAATCTCGAGTCACATTGTCATTACTAAAGTCACATTTGTCTAGGATTGAAGCATAGAGATCATCCGAAATCAAAGCATGTCCTCATACATAATTGATTATCCCCATCATATCCGTCTCGAAATTCATGCACGGATTTCCCACCTGCATGTTGAGAAATTCCGCAAGTGATTTTTCAATTCATATAAAAATCATCGAATAAGGTCGAGTTTAGTTGAGAGTTAATTTGGGTACGCACGATGAGGCCTTTAAGGTTTATGTAGGTGTCATTAATTAATTTTTGGTTCTCATCGTAAATTGCCTCAACGAGTTGGGGTACATAGTGCCCTCAAAAAGGAGGGAAAAACCATTTACCACATTAATTGATTGATTAAATAGAAAAAATAAAATAAATTGATAGATGAAAAATTTGTAAGATTAATTGTTAACATTAGGGTCGATAATTACGAACCTGCATAGCTTTGTCTAGCTATATAGAACTCGCTTGATTTATACCGTGGAAACCTTTCGAACCAATTCAATAAAAATGTGTGGGCATATCTTGCTGTTAATAATCACATGAAAATTCATTTTCATTTCAGCAAATGAGGTTATCTTTAAAATCCTACTAGTAAATTTTAATTATTACAAACCTGTATTGTCGTCGTCGTGTTCTAGAAAATCCGACACCGACCGGGGAGTCCAGGAACGACAGATTGGCAGCTGCAATTAGTAAGAACAAAAGGGCCAGAAATTATTATGCGATGTGACAAAACATACGATGTCGTAATTAGGACAACTGAGCAAATATACTTATCTCCTTCTAATTAAGCAGGGGAAGGACAAAAGGAATATCTGACAGGCCTTTTTTTCCAAGTATAGTTGTTGGAACTTAGGGTCGGGCCGTCCGGCCCGTCTTTCACAAGAAACGGGCCGAGTTCTTGGGCTTCGCCGAACCCTACCGAACTGCATCCTGGGCCCGTAGATATAGGACGTAACGTAAAGTTGGAGATTAGAGAACACAAGCAGAAATAATTCCCATCAAATCCAGTATAAAAACAACTTTTACCCCGTCGTTTTTAGTTTTAAGTGGCACATTCACGTAAAAAGTTAATCCTATAACGGGGTTCTTTGCAACAGTACCTCTATTGAGCCACAAGAGGAGAGATTTCTCGGCGGGACGGCTCGTCGCCGCAAAGAACCAGTAGAATAGAGCCTTCCTGAGGCCGTTGTCCGCCGAGACGTAGCCGGACTAGTGATGGAAGCGTGCCGGGGCTGGCTGGGGAGGGCGGTGATGGGATCGGCCTCTTGCTGGGCCATGACCTCGGGGTCGATCTGCTCCCACGAGGAAGAGAAGGCGGCAGAGGCCGAGAGACGGGGACAAAGGCACAAAACTATAGCTGAGAGGGCCATTTTTTTTTTTTGAAGTTCTGCCAAATGAGATGCGCATAAACATGGTTCTTATCACGCTTCATTCATACCCGAATATGAAAACTTGTTTGGGCTCGATATGCTTCGATATTCATCACGCGCGAATCAATCGAAATTACGTACGCGATCAACTCGTCCGTAAATTGCTATGGTTTTGATTGTGCATGGACGCGTGACGAGATCTTGATGCACTTCGAATGTGATTTTGCCTTTTTGGGGAGGGAGGGAATAAAGGATCTTCGTTTGTTGAAAATTTGGACAGACTTTGGTATATTAACTTAAGTTACATTGTTGCCGGTTCACATGTTATGCTCGTTTAAGGATGATCTGCACGTGAGCGTCTCTTTATCTAATCCTTCCATTAATGAATGGCACCACTGCATGTCCGTCATCCGATGTGATGAACGACGTCAACCGACGTTGTCGTGCCCTCCCTTCACTAAGACGATGTCGTGAGTTATATCGAGAGAGGTACAAAAGCGCCCAATCGAGGCGATGTCCATAACTTTGTTCGACGGTGCACGCATGGTGAGATATTCTTTAAATGATGCGAAGGCCACTTATTGAGCATTGAATATAACCTACTTATTTATATGTTTATCTACATATGAAAGTCAGATTCTAACTTTATTACACGCGGCATTACTGTTTTTTTTTTTTAAATAAGAAGATTAAGTACCGTCTCCTACTTTCATGACCTATCGATTTATATGTTTATTCATTGTATGTAATTCTTACTCCAACTTTATTATACCTAGTATTACTCTTTTTTAATAACAAGATTAAGTACCATCTCGTGCTTTCAACTTTATTACTTCGTGCTTCCCATTGGGGGCCAAAGACGGGGCAAGAAGAGAGAAAGACCATGCCCCCCGTGATATTTGCATTGGCATCAAAACCATTGACAAGAACATAATCACCCCGATTCGAATCTCATTCAGTTCGAGCGTGCACTCTCCCTTTCTCCGACTATTCGAAGTTCAAAATTCATAAATATCATCACTCAAAATTGCATACGGGGGCGTCTACCCACCATTTTGCACGTTTTTCTAGCGCGAGTCGAGAGTATTTGAAAGTCGGATCCAAGCACAGTCGATAAAATTAACGATCCGCCGCCGACTAAGAAGTAAAGAACTAATCGTAGAGGTAATCTAACGATACGAAAACACGGAGAATAAAATTGCCTTTTCATATATTTTATTTATTTCGAGGATTCGACCCTCATCATACATCCCAAACTCCAAACGTCTTGCCCGTCACATAGCTATTTTTCTTTAATTAGAAGCATCAGATGAGAGGAATCAAAAGGGCGGGACGGGAGCTTCGAGTCGGCCAAGAAGTGGCGAATGATCTGAAGAGAACGCAGAGGGGCAAAAGTGGGAACTTGGTGCCCTGCTCCCCTCACCGTCAACAAAAGTCAACCCCCTCGTACGTGATGGTCCAACCGCCAACCTGAGAACCACACAGAATCTAACAACTTTCGTGCGCATTCGCGATGTGATTAAAAAGTAAAGACGCAGCAGATTAGATTATCATAATTAGAGATTAATAAGGAAATTACCTCTCTGCCTTGTACCAAGGTGTCCAGTTCTCCGTGACGTTGAGGCGAAGCTCGTTCAGCGTGTAGCGAGTCGATGTGACCGGGATCCTCCCGTCCGTGTCTCCACGAATCGCAAAAGGTTAATTAAAACAAAAAAGAAAAAAAAGAAATACAGAATTACTATATTGTAAATCAATTTATTTCGTGAATGCTGATTTCGATTAATTAGCTGATCAATACCTGAAGACCCACAAGCGAATACCCCCACCGATGAGTTTCTTCAGTACCGGGAGGACGGGAAAAGGCGAGTCCTTCCAAGAAATAGTTCACCTCGAAGCTTAATTAATGTTCCGAGATGAGATTAGCAAAAATTAGTATCTTCATAATAGCTTCGTATTCAAGAAAATCAAGAAAATTATAACTTAATCACCTGCAAAGGCTCCATGCCGAGGGATCCGGGCGACTTCGCATGCAATGCCCTCTGCACGTCGGGAAGGTTAAAGTAAGCCGTGGCGTGGTTCATTAGGCATGGATCGTAGCCCGCCGGTATCGTACGTAAGAGTTCCTGTCGGATCAAGATAGATTTTTTTTTATCGTTAAATTAAGTTAATTAGGGCGAAGATGTAGAAAAAGTTAAATGATAAAAACTAAGATGGAGGGAAAAAAAATTGAGGAAGAAAAGGCACCTACCAAATGATAATTAGGCGTGTTCGCTTTGGCTTGCCTGTTTAAGAGATGTTTGGTGCTGAGGGCTGACCGAGCGGACATGTCGGGGAATACAAACTGTACATGTCGATCATTCCATACAATTCGATGTACTGCTGAGTAAATCAAGACAATCTTTGGTCATATTGTCATTACTAAAGTTGCATTTGTCCACGATTGAAAAATAGAGATCGTCCGAAATCAAGAGCGTGTCCCCACGCGTAATCGATCATCCCCATCGAATCCGTCTCGAAATTCATATACGGATTTCCACCTGCGTGTTTTAGAAATTTCGCAAGTAATCTTTTCGATTCATAGTAAAAATCATAGAATAAGATCGAGTCTAGTTGAGAATTTCGGTACGCACGATGAGGCCTTTAAGGTTTTATGCAGGTGTCATTATCCAATTTTTGGTTCTCATCGTAAATTGCCTCAGCAAGTTGAGGTGCATAGTGCCCTGAAAGGGAGGGAAAAACCATTTACCACATCCATTGATTGATTAAATAGGGAAACAAAAAAACGAAATTCATATTTGAAAAACTTGTAAAATTGTTGTTGAAATTAGGTCAGTAATTACCAACCTGCGTAGCTTTCTCCTGCTATGTAGAACTCACTTGATCTGTACTGTGGAAACCTTTTGAACCAATTCAGCAGAAATGTGTGGGCATCTCTTGCTGTTAATAATCGCATAGATTTCAGCAAATGAGGTTATCTTTAAATTATCCCACAAAATTTTAATTTTTACAAACCTGTATTGTTGTCGTCATGTTCTACGGTGGCGTTGGAGTAAGAAAATCCGACACCGACCGGTGAGTCCAGGAACAACAGATTGGCAGCTGCGATTAGTAAGAATGAAAAGGCGAGAAAAAATTATCATGCGATGTGACAAAAATGTATGATGTCGTAAATAGGACAATTGAACAACAATGCTTCTCTTCCTTCCGTAATTAAGCAGGGGAAAGGAAAAAAAAGGAAATATCTGACACGCCTTTATTCCAAGTATAGTTGTTGAATCTTAGGGTCGGGCCGTCCGCCCATCTTTCACAAGAAACGGGCCGAGTTCTTGGGCTTCGCCGAACCGACCGAAGTGCATCCTGGGCCTGCAAAACATAGGGCGTAATATAGATGTGTAGATTAGTGAACATTAAGTGAAAAATAATCACTCGCTAATTCCATCAAATCACATATGAAACATGTTTTTCCCTGTACTATTTGTTTTTAAGTGGACATTCACGTAAAAAAGTTAGTTCCGTAATTGGAATTCTTTGCAACAGTACCTCCATTGAGCCACAAGAGGAAGGTTTCTCGCGGGACGGCATGTCGCCTCGAAGAAAACCAGTAGAAGAGCTCCTTCCCGAGGCCGTCGTCCACCAGACGTAGCCTGAGTAGTGGCGGAAGGTGACCGGGGTCTGGTCGGGGAGGGTGGTCACGCGGTCGGCCTCTTGCCTCGCCCCGACCTTGGGGGTCTATCTGCTCCCGTGAGGAAGAGGGAGCGGCATTGGCCGAAAGACAGAGACAAAGGCACAAAGCTATGGCTGAGAAGGCCGTTTCTTCTGAGGGTTTCTGCTGAATGAGGTGCGCATAGCATGGCTCTTGTCACGTCCTATTTATACCCGATATGTGAAAATTTGTTTCGATTCGCATGCTTCGAATGTTGTTCACCACGTCGCGAATAATCGTGCCGTGCGCACGTACTCGATGGGCTCAATCCGAAAATCGCTACGATTTTCGATATAGATGCATGCGTGACGCGATCTCGATGCACTTCGAAAGGGATTTTGCCTTTCTGGGGGGGAATAGAAGATCTTCTTGCTGCTTGTTTTGCGAAAATGGAAGTCAAAGAGATTGGTGGCGGGCCCTTTCGATCAATGCGACCTGGAAAATGGAAAAGATGATCGGTCCAGTCGATGCCAGTTGCAGGCTTCTGCTCGTTTAAGGACGTCCGCACACGTGCGTTCGTGCGTGCGTGTTAGCTTATCTAATCCTTCATGAAATGAACGGGGCAACCGCATGTGCGGCATTTTCCGCCAAAATCTGCCCTCTCGTCTTTCGTTCTAGAGACAAATTTGGTCCATCATTTGAGAGTTTGTCACAAATCTGCAAAACCGGGCATCGGGGATTGATGAACGCTGGATGATGCGACGAACGAATCGTCAACTGACGTCGCAAAAGCTGCAGAACAAAACGACGCCCGTGCCCTCCCTTCACTAAGACGATGCCGTCCGTGGAGAATTAGGTTTTCGCTTTAGGGGGCTCGAAGAGAGAAGATAATGGATAGATACAATAGCTCATTGAGACGATGTGGGGGATTTAAGGCTAAGGTTCTTGAGCCAATCACTTTAAAGAAAGTAACACAGCAGCTTATTGAATTAGACTGACAGAGAGGCGGGGGTGCTCAGTCGAGTCACATTGAGAGAGATACAAGAGACGTTCAATTTTGGTGATTTCATAGCTTTGTTCAATAGTGTATGTATTGCGAGATATTATTAAATGATGTGATAGACTCTTACTGAGTGTTGGATATGGCCCGCTTATTTAAATTTTTATTATTTGCGTGAAATTTATTCCATCTTTATTACATGGAGCATTACTCCTTTTAATAAGAAGATTAAGTACCATCTCCTACTTTCTTACTTCATTACTTAGTACTTTCCCATTGGGAGCTCAAATACGAGGAAAGAAGGAGAAGGCCATGCCCGATGACATTTGCATTAGGCATCAAATGACATTGGCAAGAACATAATGATCAGATTTGGATTTAATATCAGTTCGAGTGTGCCACCCTTTCCCGACTATTTAGAGAAATTCATCTAAATATCATCACTCAAAATTACATATATCATCTATTTATTGTTTTTCAAGTTTTAACGGCACGAGTCGAGTATTTGAAAATTGGGAAAAGCACCAATGATGCAATTAGTGATCACTGGCTTAAGAAGTAAGATTTAAATCGAATTTGAGCATGCAAGTAACTCGCGTCATTGATCGTGAAAGAGAGAAAAGAAAATGTTCACTCTTTTTTCCTTTATAATTTATTTTCGAGGATTCGATCCTGATCAGTCCCAAATCCCAATGTTCCATCCTCTGCGTTATAATTAGAAGCATCAAATAGAGAATCGGACTCTTGAAAACAACCATAGACCAACGACATTGCCTTCAAGGAAATTAGACCATTTAATTAGAGAGCAGTAAGGAAATACCTCTCTACCCTTGTACCACGGTGTCCAGCTCTCCGTGATGTTGAGGCCGAGCTTGTTCAGCGTGCACCGAGTTGCCGTGACCGGGACTCTCCCATCCGTGTCTCCACAAGGATTCATTAATTAAATCAAATAAAAGTCGAAAATTACCAATTTAATTATGATTAGATTAAAGCAAACAACTCTTAATCAATACCTGAAGACCCAAAAAGCGAATGCCCCCACCGACGAGTTTTTCAGCCTTCAGTAGTGGGAGGACTGAAAGAGGCGAGTCTTCTCCAAGAATCGTTCACCGCCACGCTTTTAAATGAGATTGACACAAAATTGCATAAATCAATATCTTTATAATGAGAAATTATTGGGTGCTCCTCGAGCGCTGCCCATAGAAAATTTGACGCGTGTCATAATTCAGGGGGGGCCTGCTTTTCAGATTTTCCAAACTCCCTCTATTTACACACCTTTTCTTTTCCTAAACACCCTCACCTTCCCTCTCTCTCAAGCCATTGCCCTTCTCTCTCTCTCTCATCTCCTCCTCTTGCAAAAAGAAATTAGGGGTGATAAAAAAAAAGAGCCATGATTCACTTAAATCGGACTGAATCATACGCAACCAGTTAATTTTGGATGGAATCGGCAAGTATCAAATCGGTTTTCAATTTCAATTTTCTAAAACAGGTAGGTACCGATTTGGTTTGTGATTTTAGGTGGAAACCATTCCAACCGTTTCCAATCGTAGAGAATGAATGACTTAAAAAACCTGCATTAATTATTTGATTAATTTTGCTATTATTATTTCCTACGATCTGAATTCTATCGCCGACAATAATACTGCCGCTGCAAAGACTGGTCCTTAAGTTTTTCATGTAAAAAAAATACTAAACACAAACGTAGAGAATGCACTGCCAAAATTCTAAGTTGAGCCCTCCTCCTTCAATTGTTGGGGATTGGTTTCATTTTCTTTTTTTAATAAATGTTATGCACTTGGTAAGATCGTAACAGGATCATTGAAAATCGGATTGGATTGGTGATTTGATTCTCGAGTAGATTCATGAACGAACGAGTGGTTTATGATTTGTATTTTGTGAAATTAGTCCCTAGTGGATGGTTTCTCGATTCTAGAGTGGAATCACCTATCTTAAAATCATCACCCAAAAAGAAATCACCCGAAAAAAAAAAAAAAGAAGGAAAAACCATGGGGCTTCGAGAGAAAAGCCCAGCGCCACCATCCAAACCCTAATGGTTTCAAGAAAATCCGCTACTGTGGCGTACGGAAGAGGCCCTAGTGTCACTTCGCCGTCGACATCCGAGACCTCCGCAAGAAGACCTGGGTGTGGCTTTGCACGTTCAATACTGCCGAGGAGGCCGCGCGCCGATGACACTGCTGCCCGTGGGTTCCGCTGCGCCAAAGCCAAGACCAACTTCCCCACCTCCACCGAGCTAATCTCCTCCTCTCGCAGCCCCCTAGCTAGAGTAGCTCCCTCTAGCCCTCCCCCCCATCGCCGACCGTCACGACCCTTGCCCGCCCCTCACCTCAACCTCGGCTGCCACCCAGTGGCTGTTGGGCCCTAAGCTTACTTCCTCGGCACGGCCACCACGCACCACCACCACCCCCACCCCCACCCCTCTCAACCAGACCTTGACCCCTACCTTTGCCTCATCGTTGCTACCGCCGTGTCCTCACTGCCCGTGATCTCGGAGGCTTAGCCCGCGACTCCCTCGCTGTTGGCTGCAGACGGTGTGAGGTCGCTTCAGCCGCGACTTGGCGGCTACAATGATTCTGTCGAAGATGTGAAGATTGAAGGTGAGGGTGTTTAGGGAAAAGAAAAGGTACGTGGAAAGAGGGAGTCTGGAAATCTTAAAAGCGGGCCCCACGTGACACGTGTCAAATTTTTCTATGGTTTGACTCAGAGATGACTTGGTGCTCCAAGAGGACCCAACATTTTCTCCTCTATAACAGCCTCGTAATCGAGAAAATCAAGCCCTTGCTTGTTTCGCATGGAATGAACTAGGCAAAATGATACAAATTATCTATAATTTTGACTAATATGTATGTAGTTCATAAATTTTCAATTTGGCTATATGGTTCCTGAACTTTAACTTAATGTGCAATGTGGTGCTGAACTTTTAATTTGATTAATATAATTCTTGAACTTTTAGAACATGTTCAACTTAGGTCTTTAACTTGAACCAATGGAAAGATTACATTGAACTCTTCAGGTTTAAGTTCAAAAGAGATCATTTCAGATTAAAATTTTATGAACCACATTGTATATTGGGTCAAAGTTCAAGCACTATATTGAATTAAATTTAAAATTCAGGACTACATAGCTTTCTCTTGCTATATAGAACTCGCTTGATCTGTACTGCAAAAACCTTTTGTACCAATTTAGTAGAAATATGTGGGCATCTCTTGCTGTTAATAATCGCATGGAATGTCATATCATTTAATGAGGTTATCTTTAAAACTCTACTAATTGATTTAATTTTTACAAACTTGTACTGTTGTCGCCGTTTTCTACTGTGGCGTTGGAGTGGAAAAATCTAACACCGACCAGCGATTCGAGAAAACAACAATTCGCAGCTTCGATTTAAGGCAAAACAAACAAGCGAGACATCCTTTAAGAGATGACATATGATGTTACAACTAGGACATTCGCGATGGCCCGATTGATTTAAGTTAGAATGTTGAATAATATGCTTCTTGTCGTTCTAATTAAGCTGGTGAAAAGAAGAAAAAGAAATATCTGGCATGCCTTTGTTCCAAGCATAGTTGTTGAATCTTAGGGTCGGGCCGTCGGGCCCATCTTTCACAAGAATGGGCTGAGTCTTGGGCCTCGCCGAACCCGACCAAAGTGCATCCGCGGCCTGTATATTTAGTACGTAAATATAGCTTGGAGATTTAATGAACATAAGCAAAAACCATTACTTTCGGATATACGTGACCCATTCGCGTGAAAGTTTTAGCTCTGTAATGGAATTCTCTGCAACAATACCTCCTGAGGTTCTCATCCACCGAGACATAGAGTAGTGGCGGAAACTCGCTGGGGGCTGACCCGGAGGGCGGTGATGCGGTCGGCCTCTTGCTGAGCCCCGATCTCGGGGGTCGATTCGTTCCCACGACGAGGAGGCCAGGAGGGGCAGAGACAGAGACAAAGGCACAAAGCTATGGCCGAGAGGGCCATTTTCTCAGGAGTTTTTCCGTGCGCTTCGAAATTTGCTGAATGAGATGCACATAACATGGTTCTTATCATGGTCCATTTATACCTGACCATGTAATGTGGCGCAAGAGTTAACGTACAAATTTGTTTGTTGTAGCATGGAAGGCTCAACATTGATAGGTAGAAGAGTTTAGGACAGAGTTGGACCAGATGCTCACTTGATGTATAGTGTAGATGGACACCAAAATTTCACTTTGCTTGATTTCCGTAAACTATGGATCAGTGTGAGCTTACTCGAACGCAGGGAAATTATCCAGTCAATTCTGAACTTATTGTACTCATGTTTATTCAGTCCTAAATTTTCTAAATTTGCTAAACGAGTCATATACCTTTCCGCGCAAATTCTAACATAGTTCTTCTTGCTAATTTAGCTAGAAAATACTGACGTGACGGTATGTCACATAGGATGGCCGGCGACGACTAGACCGCCGTATCGGTGATGCGTGGCAAAAATTGACCGGAAGGGCTACTTTGATATTTCGTGTAAACATTTAGGACTAAATTGATAAACTTCGAAAATGCAGGACTGATTAATATCTGTGCAATGGCTTATGATTGATTAGGTAATTTTTTTCCTCGAAAGTAGTTTGCTGATCGTGCGAATCAGACAAGAAACGAAGAAGAAACGAGCGGTCAGAACTCAATCAAAAGCCAATTGTACGTACTCTTGCCAGAACATTGTCGGATTCATTCATGGATCTAAGTTAGGCGACGTTAAGGATCGACAAACTTATTCCGTTGGAGTTTTGATCGAATGCACATGTATGTGGCGACAAGACCTTGTTTGTTAGGGGATCCACCGCCGAATGTCTGCAGTCCGAACGAAACAGACATGCGAAGCTTTTACCCAAATGCAAACGAGTTAGAATTAACTCCTGAACTTGGACAATTGGTTGAGGCGGGGCCGGGATTTGGAAATTGTAGCCGTTCGCGCGAAATCTTTTCGCTCGCAGCTATACTAGGTCGGGGCTCCTGCATAGATCGAGGACTTGCATTCAACTGGTTCGTGAGGGTACGCGGATGTTTCGCTGTAGCCGGTTTCTCCCCCTGGATTGAAAGAGGAAATTCGACAAGGGTATTTGTGTTAATCTAATTATCCAAGTGCAATAAAAAAGAAACTGGTCTTCTCTGTTTTATCTTTAGTCTTTTCTTTTTGGTTCATTGACGCACACTCAATCGAAGGGCAGCATTGATTTGGCCCAGGTTATTACCTGATCATTTTGGCCGACTCTTTTCTCTTGTACATTGCAAAAACTCAATGCCTCAAAGTTCCAAGGGGATGTGAACTGTCTGAAAATAAAGAAATAAACAACATAAGAGTGGGAAGTTCCTAACTCGTTAAGGTTGTTAAAATCCTATGTAGAGATAGAGAAGCCCTAAATCCATGACAATTTGCTCTCGCCGAAGAGATTGCTGCATTCTTAACATGCCAGAGTGAATAACATGCTCCAGCAACACAGATTGCAAAGGATTAAGACTCTTCAAAGGGATTGGAACAATTGGGTTGTCCTCTCAATAGGTCGACGGCATCCACAGGTCGAATCAAATCCTAACCTAAACTTTTCCGTGAACAGCGGCTGCTTGTCAAAGCTGAAGATAGAGTATGCAGGGATTTGTTTGCGTTTTCATAGGAAACAAGATAATGATTTCTGATTTCTGGGTCCGTATCGAAAACCACGGGTGATTACGCTGAGGGCAGTTTCGAGTACATGGAGTGTGATAATCCTCTCATCCCAAGCACATTGGAAAATTATTGTTTATGGAGTTTTCATGATCATCCACAGAGAAAAGCTGCTGATTGAGTTACTGTTCATGATAATGAATAAGTTGAGGCTTAGAGCTTTAACCCGGTTCTAAGGAATCATGATAATGAAGAAGTAGTTTTAAAGCTTAACCCTGCGCTAAGGAAAATCCTTTCATCTACCAACCCAAAAAAAGAAGGGAAAGTCACCTTCATCATCTCTGTCAACTAAAATACCAATGTCAGCTGACTAATCATTCTGCAGAATTATCACCTATCATGATCGATAAATAATCCACATTCTTGCACAATCGCGTACTGGCGATGCTCCGTGTACCTCCACAGTTCACATGAGATTAAAAGTCATCTCTAAAGATCTAGAGGCATCCAGAACAAGACTTCACAAGCAACAATCCTTATAGTTTTAATTCTTACCGTCACATTTTGGTCCATCGGAAGGATCACAAGGAATGACATTTTAAAGTCGCTTGCAGTTAGAATTTCAATGGTATCACCAAAAACAATGGTGAAGATAAATTATTCATACAGCAATGTGCTTTTATTTTCCTAATCTTTGTAAAGCACAACAAATAACATCGATTTCACAACAGTTTTGCTGCCTATCCTAAAACATGACCAGAACTTGTGTAATTGGTACCTTTCGCTTTAATGAGAAGCTAGAATCCAGTAACTAAAGAAAGTCGACCACTACAGTTCTGATGCTGAGGTGAATGATACCTGAAACATTCGACGAAAAAGTAGCATCAACTCGCATTACAATCCTAAGGAGTGACAAAGTTCTCTAGTACATAGACCAGGCAGTACCCATGTCCCACAATCACCACCTAGCTCCACCGTCTTCGTTCTTCCTCTTCATCAACTGGGACATACCATCCTGGTCGTCGCTTCAGTTACTAAGACGGTAGTTCAGGAGCACTTCTTCATCACATAGTGCCCGAGTAGCCACCAGAACTATGTCTTCAGAACAGAACCTGTAGCCCCTATTTCCTAGACCCCCCCACTTGAACCAAAAGCTGCCAAATCTTCTCATATTAGCTTCTTCTCCCCTTCCGAACATATTTTGGAATAAATCCCCTCATGTTCTTCTCAGTCAGAGGAAAGTCGTAAGGACAAATCATGACATTTGGATCCATGCCCTTCGCAGTGATTTTGGCAAAATGAGCCAAAGCTAGTGGATTTCTACGCTCCAACACATCAACGTTATTTCCTCCCCTTGTCTTCCTTCCAAAGGCTTACTAAGGACCTTCAAACCCGGTCAGATGCACTTTCATTGTTTTTGCATAGGAGGGTTGGTATCCATTGCACTAGAGCCATCCCACACTTCTCGGGGCATCGCCACCAGCACCCCAAGGCTGAGCATTTATCACGGTTGCATCATACCTAGTGATTAAATACGGGTTCTGTGCATCAACCCGAGGATATCCAGGAATATACCGGTAATATGCAGGGGATATATGACCCCAGGGTACAAGGCTACCACGGTACCAACTTGAGCCCCGCCATCTATAAATAAACCTTGGCCGGCATCCTTATGTGGAATTTGAGATGGTTTAACAGCAAGGGAGAAGCCCATAAGATCCTTTAATCTTTGAGAGACTTCAGTGCATTTCAATGGGCCTTGTCTCAGTTTATGGCTGTGCTGAAAAGAATAATATAAGTACTGAGATACAGAATAATTCACCCTGCTTCCAGACAGAGGAACAAAAAAAGCAAACTTAGAGGAGATGCCAATGCCACATATATTCTGTCTAATGTAAAAAAAGTAGGTGGGAGATAAATTCAAAAGTCATGCTCAACAAAATAATGAATGTTTCTTTTATATCTTAATAACATGAATCATACATGCTCATTCATTCTTGCATATCTAAATAAAATCCAATCCACATTTATAAACACTGAGTACATCCTACAAGCAAATCATTACATAGTCAACTGTGGTTATGGCTGTTGCTCCTAAATCCAATTTGAAAGGAATGAAGTCGAGGAGCAAGGATAAGCTCCTATTGTCAACTCATAAAGATCATTCTCTAAAAGTAGGAGGATAATAATTCCCTACAGAAAATGATTGTGGAACTGGCTGGAAGAGGATAGCAGCTGATGCCAACTGCAATAGCCAGACTTTGGAAGCACTTGGTTCCATGGCAGATTGCCCAGCAAAATTTCACTAGAGGAAGCAGAAAACCACATTTGACTGCATAGATTTATATGTGTTTCCACTTGTTCTCAAGAAATAGCAACAGTGCCTACTATCTGGCAGTTGGACAATGCTTGTTATGAAGCTTTAACATTACTTGGTTCACCATACTTTTGTCTTGCACCTTAACATTGAGCATTGAAAGGTAAATGGAACATGGAAAAGAAAGAAAGCGCTATACATAACTAGACATGTGATAGTCCTTCTGGGAAGCTTTTGATGTTTCTTGATTCACTGAATATTTCAGTTGCACATAAACATCATGCCACAACAAAAGACGGAAGTAGAAGTTTTTTTTATTCAAACTTACACAAGGGATGATGCTTCCTAGCTCCAACTCATGTTCCCAGACTTATAAAACCTCCTATGCAGCTATGATTTAAAAATCTTGAAGTTTGACCAATCTTATGTCTTCAAAAAACATATTACTGAATATTTCTTCCCTTCTCAATCTCCTGCCTCTTTCACGTCAAAGACTAAAGCACTGAACTGCTATTTAGTACAGAAGTTTTATCCATATACTTAAGGAAGAAAAATATTCGCGCAAAAGTTTGGGCAAAGGTGGTTCCCAATACTCTTTCAGCAAACTAGCAGATTGTGCATATGTTTTTCCAAATGTAGCAGAATCAGATCATAAAACTTTTTAACTTCTTCAACTACTTTAAATCTAACAGCAAGCATGAATTTGACTAGAAAATCCTCACCTGCACCGACCAGAACAAGTAAATCTAAATTATCTATACTGAGAAAGTTGATAAAAAAACCTTTTGAAGCACATTCAAAGCACCAAACTGAGAAGTCCTGTGTCACATTGCTTAAGTTCTCATAATTTGGGTATGGTGGAATTCCAGCAATCACAATGTCACTTCAGGGTGAAGGCCTTGTTCACATCACGTATCATGTATGCCTAATCCCTACCAACATGCCCAACTCTCCTCGCTGAAATGAGGCAGATCAGTAACAGTCAAAATGCAAGCCAAGTAGGTACTGAGGGCTAATGCAAACCTATTGATTAACAGAATAGACTTCATAAATGTCTGATCCTGCATGGATTAAAAAAAAAAAAAATTCTGATCCTGCAGGTTATCCTTATCTCCTTTTGGGTTCTGGCAATTGAACAAGCTCAGAAATGACTATAATGGTCGGTCCGTCAGGGCTATACATCTTAACGAATGGAAATACGGTGCTTGCTTTCATGGAAGAGGATGAGATTTGTGCTAAAGAACTCACCAGATCTTCTCTCAGTTGATCCACTTCCACCTACAGCAAAACTAAGGCCACTGCGATGATGAGCTTTCCCTGATACTGGAGAATCAACTGCTGGAGCAGTATTTGTCTTATTAACATCGGGAAGCAGAATCTCATCCATGAACGTGCAAAAAGATTTAGCTGAGAATGGACATTTTCTTGGAGCTGCTTTTGTTGATCAGCAACAGAAGCTTTACTGGCCATCTGAATAATCTCCTCTGCATCTGACTCTTCGCATCCCCACCTAAACGGTTGTAGCTGAAAGAGAATGTTTTTTTTCTGTAAGTCACAAGCATCTGGATGGAGGTAGTTATCAATATTGAGGAAGATTACCAACTTATTTCATAGCACTAAAAGATCATGCAGAAAGCAAAAGAAATCATAGGGCAAACATAGAGGACAATCAAATGGCAGCAAGAAATTATTAGAATCGAAGAGTGACATCATCCAAACATTTAACTCTAAGAACCTTAAAGGACAGTAATTCGTATATAGCCTACAAATTTCACTAAATTCAAGAAAAGTGAAATTCCCCTCAAACGGAATAAAAATTCTCCTTTCGAAACATTCTTGTTTTATAGAGGATGGACTAATCATCAACAGCAGAAATCTCCTGGGAATGATGGAATTGCATGTAAGTGCAATGATAAATGTACCAGCAGCCAAACAAGAAAACTGCTTCTGTATCGTGTCATCATATTCCCAATACAAAGTGTCTTCACATACAACCATTCAAAATTTCTTTGACAAACAGTCAATATCTCATAGTTTGTGATCCAGTTCAACGGCAACTGACCCCCCAAGGAACCGTTCTCAGGGATTTTAGAAGCAGGCCTTGAACATTGCACTAAAGACAACCAAATTATGAACACGCAAGCAATACTGCCAAGCTTGATGCAATGCCCAAAAATGCGGGACAGTCGATAAGCCCACCGTAGGCCGCAACTTCCAGAAAACAAATGGAAAAAACAAACAGCCTAATTTCACAGAATCACACGATAGTCACCTGGTGTATAGGAACAGGCGATTTATATCTGTTTCAAATTGAAGCTGTCTCGGATCTCTCGCAAACATGGGATTCTTCGCGAACATGGGATTCTTCGCGAGAATTTTCACGGCCTGCATGGCATAGTGATTGCGCACACCAAGAGTCATTGCAGATTCAAATGGCATAAGAAGTATCCACAGGGAAGCGCCAGTCGACGAAATGCTACACGAATGAACTCGTGGGCATTATTTTGCCGAAGCGTTCGCGTAAAATGCTGTAACTCCAACACAGAATTACGGGTAAAGATTTTTCAGCAGCTTCAGCTAATGCATCGCACAAATTCATGAAAAGACCCGATATCACGTGAGACTCGTTTGAAGAATCTACTCAACGTCGATTTTAGAGAGAGAGAGAGAGAGAGAGAGAGTACCTCTTGAAATTTCTGAAACAAGAACGCCATGGAAAGAGGTGGAACCTCCCTGTTTCTCGGTTCTCGCTGTCCTCGTGGTCGCGATGTGTTTGTGCCGTGCCTCAAGCTGTGAGGGAGCTTAAAACCCCACAAAACCCTTTTCTTCTGTCTTTTTACGATTTGGTTTTTCCATTAGAGAGAATCCCGTTGAACTGGCTATGTCACACGTGCTTTTCGCATACGTTAACATTTTTAATTTTTCGACTTTATCGGTGCGATTGTTTCGAGTGAAAGTGGTTTTCCAGAATTAATTTTTCCGGACTTCCACTCATTTGATTTGTCGAAAATAACTTAGGGTCTGTTTGATAATGTTTTTGCTTTTTATCTTTTGTTTCTCGAAATAAAATAAAAAATATCATAAATATGTTTAGTAATGCAAATAATTCTAATTCTATTCTACTCCCACGAATATGTTGGACCAAAAATAAGAAAATAAAAAAAATATTTCAAAGAAGAACACTTTTGAGAACCACAAAAAGAATAAAGCCTCAGTTCTTTTAAAAAGATTAAATCCACATGAAATTTTAACTTTAAATAAATTAAAATTAGGTTTGAAAATTCAATAACTACTAATTTTTTAAACACATTTTTTAAAATTAAATTTAAATAAGCTTTAAAATAAATAAAAAAAGGGAATAAAAAATATGTAATTTTTTAAAAATTAAACATTAAAAAATTAAAAAAATATTAAAAAAGATGAAATATTTTTAAAAAAGAATTTTCGCCACTTAGTTGTTTTTGGAATAAAATTTTTTGAAGTTATCAAACGCGTTTCTATTCGAAAATAGAAATTTTGTTCACTTACTCAACACGTTATAATTTTCTGAAAAATCATCTATGAAACAAATTAAAAAATATGATTTTAATCAAGATCACTTTAGAAGAACAAAAACCTCACCAAACAAGCCCTTAGTCAATGAAAAACACTTTTCGATCAAAGGAAAATTCATGCACAAAATTAGAAAAGTGAATTCCTAAGGGTGCATTTGGTGACAATTCTGATTCAAAAAATCAAGTTTGTCCAAAATTGATTTTTCTAATTATGTTCCCCTGTCGAGTTTTAGAGAATCAAAACGCATTTAGTAACTGTGCGAAATTCTGTTCCGAGAACAATTTTTTCCCAAATTTTTTTTTCATGTAAGTCAAATAATTAGGTCTTGTTCCTATAAAGTCAACCTATATAACATCACTAACATCTGACCCCCCCCCCCCCCCAAAAAAACACTACTAACAAAATGAATACAGATTATGCATAATCCTTCATTGAGTCTATATTTATTTGTAAAGCATAAGACATAAGCAGATCCTAACAATATAAATATAAATATATTATATATACGATAATATATATATAAGCTAATCAATTTGCTACTAAATTTTTGCACGAATTTGTACTTAATTAGCTTATGAAAGAAGTTTGAATAACCCATAAAATTGGTCCATGATGCTCCTGATATGCAGAGATGGATTGAACATAAGCTCATGGTACTGCTCCATGAAGTTTGGCACTTACGTTGCTTGCTATGATAAACATAAATGTTGCAAAGTATTTAAAAAACAAGATTACAAAAGTTGGAGACACAGGTCATGGAATTAATGACGAGTAGATGTGTCAAATCGGTATGTGTGGTTGGGTTTAGGTTTGAGTCGGGTCAAATATAATCAAACTTATATTGACTCATTTAACCTGTTTTTTGACCTATTTTTATATAATACAAATATAACGACACATACAAATCCATTCATACCGACTTGTATTGCTTAAATATTAATATATTTAACTAAACTATGAAATGTTTGTTTCTTGTAATTTGCTAAGAAAAATGATATTGCTTAAAAACTTTCATGCAATAGAAATCTATTGAAAATATTTTTAATTTTTTTAAAAATGTATTATGTAAAAAATATTATTTTTCAAAAAATTTTTTTATTTTGATTTTATTTTCCTTTTCTCTAGTGCCCAGAGATGGCAATGGTGGTTGGCCGTGGCATGTGGCAGTTGTGGAACTAGTTGGTCGAGCAATGAGAGAGTCGAGCATTCCTTCCTAAGGCTTTGTTTTTTTTTTTTCGGTCAAGGGAACAAAGTTAGAGCCTTTCATGAGCCTTCTTTCTATCCCTAGCCAATCTACGTGGCTTGCTTGACGAATGGTCAACAAATGCGAAATCAATGCATTCTTTGATATGTGGTTCTCACTTTGATGGTCTTGTTTCTCAAAAGCGATTCTCGGACAAATAATCAACTTTTTTTAAATCCTGTTTATGCTCTAAATCTATTTTTCAGAACAGAATCAAAGAATGTGATAATCAATAATTTACATTGGTTTTCATCCTTTTCTATTCTGAGAAGCAGAATTGAAGAATCAAAATCGTTACCAAAAATGCCGTTAGTTTTTTTTTTCCCCTGCTTTGATCAATAGAAAATTCATCTATAAAATTAGGAAAGTGAATTCCTAAATTTAAAGAGGTGAAAATGGTTGCATTTTATATTTTAATTTATGTCCTTTTCTTTTAATTATTTATTTTTAATATTCAATTTTATTTTATTTTTTACTTTATTTTTTCTTTCGTACCCTTTCCTTTTTCCTTCTACCTCCACCACTTGCTGGGCCTAAGCAACAATGGTTGGCCAACAAGCCTTGAGCTTGCCTATAGCTACCGCCGGCTGATCTTAGTGGAGGATTTGTGACGGAGGACGGATGAAGAAAGAAAAGAATAAAAATAAAAGAATACGAAACATAATTCAGAAATTCAATTTTTTTGCTTAAGATAAAATCATGATATTGAAATCATTTTTCAAAACGGTCACATAGCACTTAACAAAGGAAAACATACCGTTTTCTTGAAAATTGATTTTCGAAACATCAATTTTTTTTTTACGGAGTTTTTCGTGAAATAAACGCATCGTATATGTCCATCCAAAAATTCCATCAATTGAATTTCTTACTTGTTTAAAACCCACTAAAGGTACTCGCGGCAACTATGGATTATGAACTACGCTCGTAGGAATTTCTGCCCCAATAGGTGGAACTGACATGCCTGAAATTTAAAACTTTTCGGAGTAAAAATTGTAGAAATGCATGAAGCCCATAAAATTTAAAAGTTGAAAATGACAAACCTTTAGCAGGATTTCTAACTTATGGGCAAGTGAATTCATCTCTAATTGAATCCCTTTGATTCAGTTTGTCATGGTTCGCTCAGGAGTTCATCAATCGAATTCGACGTTTTGCACCGAGCCAAAACAGGGCACAACGAGGCATACCTGGTTTGTCAGCTCGGCCACGGCAGGGAGCGGAGACGTCGGAGGAGTCTTCCTTTTGCACTCTCCTTTCGCTCTTACCCCGTGTCCCCGAGGTCCCCCTCTCCCTCTCTGTTGGTGTTCCGAGCTCTCTGAGTCTCTCCTTCGAACCCCGCCTTCTCTCCCCTTTTCCCTCTCGGTCATGAGGCGAGAGAAGCCCTCGGCTCGCCTGAGCCTGAGACTGGCTACCGGCGGGGAGGAAGGGTAAAAAATAAATAAAAAGAAAAAAAAAAGTAAATGATGAAATTGTTACCTCATTTGATTTTTTTTTATTTGTCTTATTTTTGCCCCCACCTTTCTGACCTAGTCAAAGTAGACATGTTACATTAGCAGCTGTATACGGTCCTTCTTCCACTGTCTTCACAGCAGCTGCAGGCTGCAGCGGAGAAAGACCCAGCTGAACACGCCACCCACGTCCATCTGGTTTGGTCCTTTTTTGTTTGGTTCAATCTTTGTCCAATTTCTATTTTCAATCTCAGTTCCATTAGGCCTAGAATGTAATTAAAATGTCAGACCAAGTCTGTGATTAAGTGGGTGATTATGATTAGAGGGATGAACATACAAGATGGGCATCTCGGGTCTAGAGTGGCGGGCAGACTGCAAAGTCTTGCGGAAACGGCGACCGCACGCTCATTGCTCGTCGGATTGAGCTGAAATTTTGTGGGGAATGAGTTGCCATATTGGTGTAGCTTGTGTAAAAATTTCAGGCCAAACAGATATCGGTAGGTCGTTTTTTGGAGGCTGGACATTACTGGTTTTCGTCCAGGGGCGTCAGCTGATACTAGCTCAGAAAAAGGGAAGCATGGGAAGCTACGCTTGGAGTTAGCGCACGAGCCATACATCGTTGGAAAATGCACACGAATACGCCCGTTGTGACACCCGGTTTGCAATTTTTTGAGCCTTCAACCAATCAGGGAAAGACGAGTCAAAATTGTCGGTGGGAAGGTTGAGTCCAATTGTGAATCAAGGCGGTTGAGACTCTTCGTTGACCAAAATTTAGCCATCGGGGCCAAGGTTCTGATACTACAATGTCCCTAAATGAAATACATAGAAAAACGAGGTTTTTAATCTTTTTTTTTTTTGGTTAAAAAACCACTCCTCCATGATCGGGGATCTCGAACCAATTGGACTGAAAAAGAGATTGGACCAATGATGGATGGAAGGACTCAATTGAAAGGGCATTAAACTTGCTCGCGCCACGGCTATATCTGCGACCTCCAGGGATCGTCCTTGCCGTGACCAGCCACGCTGAGTGAATCTCGGTGAACAGCCCACGACCACCGAGAACCACCACCATCTTGACCGAGAATAGCCTTCGAGTCGACTGCCGTCCAGCTGCCGGCACCACTGTAAGCCCCACTGCGAACCAGCCACATATGCCCGAGCCCTATCTGTCGGTCCTCGGAGATCCCAAGCCAATCCGAGCTTGATTCAAATTTGGAAAGTTTCGTCACCGCCAAGTTTCACTCTACTTTTCCACGTCTTTAGCCAGCACCGTTTCTCACCATTCCTCTGCTCTCAAACTCAGGGTACTGCCTTTTCTTTCAACATTCCTCTGTCGGTGTTGAGGGATACATTTTCAAAATCTCCCCTAGCACTAGGTCGACTGCAGCTCATGTTCGGTAACCACGCTTTCAAGGTGAAACTCAATTTAATCCTCTGTTTTTTAAGAATAAAATAGATGAGCTGTCCTATAATTTTTTAAGATCGTAATCTCTTATATTTGAATACGTTTCTTTTGATGTGAACATCTGGGATTGAGCTTCCTTGGGCTTAGTTACGAATCGCGGTTTGAAATGACTATCGTAGGTTCTTAAACCGATGCATACGACGTATTTAATAAAATGTCTCTTAGAAGTGATTTAGAAAAAAAAAAAAAAGAGAGATTCTTTCGGAGATCATTTGGTTTAGTTCATGTTTGGTTTTTTTTTTTTATGAGATTCCATGGATTTGTTCACTGAGAAAGACGATAGGAAAAAAAGAAAGAAAGAAAAAAAACAGAAGAAAAGGAAATAAACGATATATAATGGACAGGGCTAAAGGGCCTGGCCCGATTCCCCTTTTACCAGAAACAAACAAATAATTAAAAAAAATTGCTAATGTGTTCCCTATAGGCGTATATTGAGCTGATGAGTTGCACAAACTTTCTATAAAAGTTGCAAATATGTTTACTGCTTTTATATTTGTATTAATGTGTTGACGGTTATGGCCAAGTTGTCATTTCCATGGTTTGAAAGTCCGAATTGTATTTCTTGGCTCTTAACTTTATGTATCGATATATAAAATTAATTTTTTTGAGTTTAATACAACGCAATGAATGAACTTGATAATAATCATGAATAAATGATCTAAAGCATAGAAAGTATGATTGATTTTCCTAAAGTTTATTCATGTTCTTTTCACTTTCAACTTTTGATTTTCATTTAAATCTTGGATTTCATGCATTTCTACTTTCTGCATTATGAAACATTTTAAATTTCACAGCATATAAATCCGAACATGTACATCAAGATATAGTTCTTTCATAATTTTTTAAATCTGAAGAATAACTTGAATTATAATTGAGAAAAAAAAGAATACATTTTACTTCCAAAAAGTACAAAAAAACTCAGCTCATAAAAAAATATATGTTTAGTAATGGGACTACATAGGACTATTCCTTTGAAGACATGATCTTCAAACTTGTCAATTTGCTATAGTTATTTCCAAAAATAAGTCATGTAATGTTGTTGTGAGTAAAAAACAACTAATAAATGAAAAATGTTGTCGCTATTTTAATAAAGTGTAAACATAAGATTAAAGAAGAAAATTCACCAATAAACATATTTCCAAGATATATGGATGGTGGAATCTTCTTGACCCATAAGCAAGAAAAAATAATATAGAAATTGTCTAATATCATTTCTTTGTTCTAACCATTTGGTCTATCAATAAAGTTTAATTGATGTACCTTATATTAGGGAAAGATCCACGCAATTCATCGGTATAATAGTTATATTGCTCTAAACTTGTATCAATTGTAACTTATAAATTAATTGTATAGAATGATAAAATCAAATGACTAATTTAATTCATTTATTCTCAGCTAGTTATAATTATGAAGTAATTATTACGTGAAATTATGAAAATACATCAAACCTTGTATATGAAGTTCTTTATGAATAATAGCACAGATAAGATTAACGCCAACGAGAAATAAAAACTCATCAAAAACATATTGTACAAGATATGAAAGTTAGAAGGTCCAACAAAACTAATTCATGTTATACTATCTATCTCGAAAAAAAAAAAAAACCCATGATCTATTGTAAGTTTATTGTAATAGTTGTTAATAGTTTATCATTTAAGTTTTATGCAAGAAATTTTATCCAATGAATGAACATGATATATAATCATGTATAGATAATCTTAAGCACATAGGCAACAATTAATTTTTTAAAGATTATTTGTGTTCATTTCTTTTTCTTCTTTTGTATCAAAGAGATTTAAATATTGATATCTTCAAAAGGCAAGTAACTCATGGAGCAACTCAAGAAGTTGCAATCCCACGGTATGTCAACTTCAAGTTGTAATTTTTGTTTATAATAAATCTTGTTTTTCATGCATTTTGACTTTTTTTTTTTAATTCAAAACGGTTTAATTTTTACAACATATTGACACAAACATTCAAATATAATCTTTTCATAATTTATTAAAATTTCGAGAGTAAATTGAATTATAAATAATAAAGCTAAATAAAAAAAATACTTTTTCACTTTCTAAAAGTAAACAGTCATAGAAAAAATGCATGTTGAATAAAGGATTACTCCTTTTTTTTGCATCCTTGTTTAATCCAAACTTTGAAAAATACAATGGTTATACTTGACTTAAAAACTAAGTGTGAAAGACTAAGAACATTTAATCTGCAAAGTTTTGTGGTCATAGCAATAATAGATGTGACTGAAAGATATCAATCATCATTCGAGGCCGCCTTGAAAGGTGATTTGAGAGATGTTAGGAAATACTCAATGCATCCTGAAACAATTACAGCTAATATTCTAACCATGAATGATCAATATTTTGCTGCATTCTATGTTGCAATTATAGCCGCATAAGATGAATTGATTGAAAATTTAGTTAAGCATATCCCTCAAGAAGAAAATTACATTTTGCTTGTAGCCCTTGACTCTACCGTTGAGGGAGGGAGAATGAGAATGGTAAAGGCATTAGTAAACCGTTACTCATTATTGAAAAATCAATTATCCATTACATTATAAACTGCTATTAATAGTGCTCCTATGGAAAACGAGCTTCTTTGGTACTTAGTCACCTTTACTCATCTTATATGAACGGCTAGTCATTGACCCCACCTAATGATATCATGAAAAACCTCAATTTGACTAGTTGTTCAGATAAGACGAATAAGGGTGGCTAAGTACTAAAGAAGCTCGTTTTCCATAGGAGCACTATTAATAGCAGTTTATAATGTAATGGATAATTGATTTTTCAATAATGAGTAACGGTTTACTAATGTCTTTACTATTCTCATTCTCCTTCCCTCAACAGCAGCGTTGAGGGCCATAAGCAAAATGCAATTGTCTTCTTGAGGGATATGCTCAACTAGATTCTCAATCAATCCATCTTATGTTGCTATAATTGCAACATCGAGGGTAGTAAAATTTTGACTACTCATGGTTAGAATATTAGCTATCATTGCTTCAGGATCTGCATTAAGTATTTGCTGACATCTCTCAAATCACCTTTTAAGACGGTCTCGAATGATAATTGATATCTTTCAT
>JAGVVM010002258.1:0-45528 GCA_019149425.1 Psidium friedrichsthalianum
AAGGGCCAAGCCCAAGACATCTGTGCCTATGCCCAGGAACCCAACTCTCGAGCCCAGTGCAGTTGCTCAAGGCTGGTCCATAGAGGTGAGCTTGCGACTAGATGACCTGTGCTAGAGCCCATAGCGACCAAACCTAGAACCTCGACGTTTGTGGTCAGGCCCTAGCAGCCATTCCAAGAGTCCCTAGTGACCTGCTTACGTACACGGCTCCCCCACACAAGTTGGTGGCTCTTGGGTATGGGTCCTTGGCGTCAGGTCAGAGTCCACAAGGTTAGCCCTCTACGACCCCAAGGTGGGCATGCTGGGATACTCAGCTCAAGTTCCAAGTCATTGAACCCGGCCCCGAGTCCATCTAGGTGGGCCAGGTCCCCGAAAGCCTGTGCTTGGGTTCTTGGTAGCTTGCCTGAGAAACCCCAGGGGGGGGGGGGGGGGGGGGGGGGGGCGGGGGGGGGGGGGGGGGGGGGGGGGGGTGGGGGGGGATGTCGATCCTAGATTAACAGAAATTGCATGTCTTTCTAGGAAAATAAAATTCATTTTTTTTCTAAATGACACAAAAATGACTTTTAGTTCAAAGTCAGATTCCAACCAAACTCGGAAAGTGTTGCCATTAATCAAGATAATGGACTTCGTCGAATTTTGTTTCATTAAATGCCAAATATTCTGCGGAACTAACGGGGTCTAAGAAGACAGATGTTGATGGCGATGGACGAATTCGCTTCCTAGAAGGACCGAATTTTAGTCTCCGAGACACTTTGATTATGATATCTGGATGTTCAAATCTCTGCTTATTGTACAAACAAGCTTCATTCCCTACTGAATTGGAAATAGGAGAGCACCTACACAGAACGATGCCGCGAGTAGAGTACATGCCGTACGAGCTTGAAGTTATTACAAGACACACAAAAAAAAAATGATATTCTATTTTTTTTTTTCTTTGAGTGTTTAGTACATGCATAGTTTACTCGAAGAAAGTGTGACATACGTGTTCAATAGTAAAAAATGAAAAGACTTAAAACCATCACCACAGTTTGGGACTAAGGATACTTTAAAGCCAAGAGCAATGGGATTTGCTATGTGAGGTATGAGCCACGAGGAATGTTCATAGGCTTTCGGGATTAATAATTAGAATTAAAAGGAGCGAGGATGAACGTTTGAGTACCCGATTGATCAAATAAGATTTCAAATATCATGTTTGGTAACCTCTTGGAATTTGGACTGCGCAAATTTTGCAACTTTAAATATTATTGGAATTCAGCATAGCAATGGAGAGATTAATAGAAACCCATTTCAAAAGTTGCCAAAGAAAGAAACCGATATTTCTTGAAGGAAAAAATCTAAATAGAGCCGGAAATGCCTTTGATTTTTTCAAATAAGGGCCTCAAAATGGATATTGTTTCAACAAAGTCTTGAAGTGGCTATATCAATCTAAAAAATGGCCTCTCACCAATTGCTTAGGGGCATTTTTTGTCAGTTATTTTTAAAAAAATTTCTTTAGTTATTTCTCACCATAGCCTCTCCCACCTGTGGAAACCGCCCCACTGTCATTGGGGTGGTAGCATTAGCTATCGGGGTTGCTAATGCCTCGGTGGGGGCCAGCGACCCTACTATCCTGTGGCGAGGGCTTTGGCACTAACGACCCGACGACAACAGCTGCCACCTCATTAGTTCCATAGGCTAGAGGCACTGCCTGTGTTTCCTCTATTTTTTTTTTATTTTTTTATGCTAATTAAATAAAAAACATAAGTAAAATTATATTTTGACGAAAATACCTTTGATTAGCCAGAATATTCGTAAGTTGGTCAATCGATGAGGTCAAGCCCTTATTTGAAACATGCATAATCACTTCAATCCCTTGTCTAAATAAAAAGGATACTCAAGCTCTTATTTGAGAAAATGAGGACACTGAGGCATAATTGAAATTTCCTTTTCTCAATTAGATGTTTTCTTGGAGTTAATATTCCTCAATTTATAGAAATTGATTTTTTTAATCATTAACATTCCACTTCTCCCTACATTAATGGATACATGGCGATGATGCCTTTTTCATTCTCTCCACTTTTTTTGTGAAAATGGATGATTTGGAGAATATGTTCCTAAAAATGACCGTTGCATCATTTAAATAATTAACCGATGGAAATATTTTTCATGATGGACAACACTTATGTGTGTGTGTAGATATATATTTTATGGATGACGAAAATATTTTTCGTTCATTCATTTGAGTAAATGATATATGTAATCATTTTTAGAAAAGTGAAACATAGTATCAATTTTCATTCCTCTTTATTCCAGTTACCAAACACCATACAAAAGAGAATGGGTTTCTCATTCCCATTCCATCCTCATCCCAGTAATCAATATGGCCTAAACCTTTTGCATTAGTGATAATTTAGTCATAAACTTTTTGTATTGGTGGCCAATGCACCATAAACCTTTTGTATTTTTGTTAATTACGTCAATCTAACCAATTTTGATCGAAAATTCGTTAACATAGACATCGGTTATCATACATGGCATAGCCAACACTAATGTGGATATTTTTAAATGATTTTAATAAATATTTTGGTTTTTTCTTCTTTAACTTTTCTCAATCATTAAAAAATTATTAAAATTATTTAAAAAATATTAAAATATTATTTAAAAAAAAATCTACATCGCTCTGGTTGTGCCACGTAGGATAAACGACATTCACTTAGTGAATTTTGGCCAAAATTGGCCGGATTGACTCAATCAATATAAAGGAAAAATGTTTAGGAGTGAATTGGTACCAATAAAGGTCTAGGATTGAATTGTGTACCAATGTTTCTCCTTTTCGACCTTTTTCCCAACCCTTTCTTCCCTCACCTCCTTTTCCCCTCCCCATTCCTCTGTTCCCCCCCTCTCCCCCCTCCCCCACCTCGTTATGTTCCCGGTCCCCCCCCCCCCCCCCCCGGGCGGCAAAATTTTTTGGGTCGAATCACCCACCGGGGTGGATTGAACTAGTCCTTTTCTCATTGAAAATGAAACCATGGCGATTAATGAATGGTCCGACGGGTGCTCGCGAGTCAAGCCTCGTGCTTCATCGTTTAGACACTCATTAAGACCTCCAACGTTCCGACCAAAAAAAAAAAAAAAACCCCCAAGTACACGAGGCGCGCTTCAGCTAGACGATACGAGCCGTAAACGAAATTGTTAACACGGGACGCGGTGTTCCCCCCCCCCGAAGGAAGATGTAACCCGGATTAAGAACAAGAACAACCAATGGCGCCAACTCGTTCGATACGGCTCGTCTCACGACGCATTCTACCTTCAGCTCGGAAGAAGCACGTAAAGTGTTCCTCCTGCGCTCGACGAGGCCTTGTATTGAACCGCGGGTTGGAACTGGGATTTGCTCGGAGCCCCCCTGTTGTTAACGAAGATTAAAACCTCGACTTTATCCATAAAAGAAAGAAAAAGGAAAAATTAACGGATGGACAGAGCAGTGGGGAAACGCATCTAAAAACGCGTTTTGACCGTCATCGGAGTCCAGCTTCCAACGGTGGTTTTGTCCTTAATCTTTGCTTTTTAAGAATTAGTTAAATGTCGGGGTTAGTCAAAGACCGGTTGGAACCGGAGAGCTTGTATTATTAATCCCTTACCCCTTGTTCATTGCTTCGAAACGACGCCAATTTCAATAGCTTCCGGCGTGAGAATACAAGTCAAAACTCGTCCTCCTACACCCCACACGGATCGATGAAGCAACAGGATTTACTCGATCAATCGGTCAAGATTTGGCGGACCAATTCAAAATCAATACGTGATTGTCTTCTTGACCGAGTAGTATTAGGTTGTTGGCTCAAAGACGAGGAAGCACATGAGCATTGGAGAACAAATATAATTAACGGTGGTGCCTAGCTCGATATTTAGACGTAAATGTCCCCGAGAAAAATCCAATGTCGGGTTTTTTAACCATTTTGCCGGCTCTGCGATGTTCAGCGCGAGCGGGTGATTAAATTTCGAGTTTTTCCATATCGGTAAAACGGATGTTCTGTTAAGGTCGTCTCGACGCGGTGAATGTTTCGGTGAAATTCTATTTTACCTCGCATGCATGCGGACGTTTTCTCTCCGATTGATAGGCTTTACTGCTCAATCGATGTTACATCACATTAAGGCTAGTTTGGATGATAATAACAGCCTTTTCGAGAGGTTCCCATTTCTACATGGTCAAACAGTTGCTATTTTCTTACGCGTCGACGCATGATCGAACCAGCATCTTTTGCATCGGCCACATCCGTGCCGGAGAGGGTTGTTTATTTGATGTACAAATCGCAATCACACGTGCGAGCGCAGCGCGGAGAGAGCGACAAGTAGCAATTCGGTAAAAATCGGTAGCATCAAACTAACTTCCAACAAAAATAAAACACCCCCAAGTAATTCATTTTCATCAATTATCTCCGCAATTTTATTCTGTAGTTCCTCTCTGTTTGTCCATAATTTGTTCTATCACCTTGTTACAACTTAATCTTGAACCAGTTTTTACGTCAGACCTTGTTCCAAGAACAGTTCTCCATTCCTCCATAAACGCGTCCGTCGTCATAAGATCGAAGGTGCTTCCCAGCATCTATCGGTTTAAACATGGAGAAGATTCTAATCCCATCGCAAGATTCTCATCCCATCACCTTGAATCTTGATGGATGGGGTTCCTCTTTTTTAGGGTTTGAACAAGCAAGAGTCAAAATAGTTTATTAGAGCTGGTCCAATGTCTATGTCACAAAGTCTGCAAGTGTGCTAATGAGACAAGCGAAAAGAATCTGAAAAAAAAAAAAAATTGAAAAAACAGAGTGTACAATCTGAGCTAGACGAATCTTAAGGAAAGTCCGCCGCTTGGGGTTTGGATGAGCGAGAGCCACCGTTCCCGTCATCAGCCAAAACCGGGGGTTTTGATCAGACGGAGTCGCCAACGAGAGATTCCCGAAGAACGAGAGCCTTCTGTCTCGGCCGCGCAGATCCAGAAGCAGAAGCAGAGGCCTTTCTTTCACTTCCAGAAACAGAGTCAAAACTAGAAAGTAGCATCTGAAAAGAAGAGAAATTCAAATTGCGCCGGTCATAGGATTGGGATCCCGAACTAGACAGAATGAATGGAATGGGGGCTCCCACAGAAATGGGGCAACACTGATTTCAGGAGGGAGAAACGGCGGAGTGTTTACGACGAGTCGTGCCCCGCTTCTTGAAACAGAGCAACGGGGAGAACAGGGCTTTGAGGACGTTCTTGAGGACCCGGCCTCGTCGAGGGACCAAACGAGGGGCACGAGAAGAAGGGTTGAACACGAAGCCAGTGGGGATGACGCGTGGCCTCCGAACTTGATGGTGGGCGGTGCTGAGGGCGGCCATTGTCGGCACTCTGCTCCAATTCAAGAGATCTGGCGACAGTTGGAGCAGAGAGAGACAGACCGAGAGAGAGAGAGAGAGAGAGAGAGAGAGAGAGAATGTGGGAGGAAGGTGGTGAGTGGAAGCACCGACGCGGGGAAGTACAAATAAGAAGGGAGTGTTGACGCCGCGTAAGCGTGTATGGAAGGGCCGAAGGACCGCGTGCCGAGAGAGAGAGAGAGAGAGAGAGAGAGTTTAAAGAAAGAGTTGGCTCTGGATGGTGTTAACTTGGGTTTCAGTGCGACAGGATCTCTACTTTTATATTCATGTCAACCGCTAGGGGGCGATCGAGTCTCGAGCCTTGGGTTTAAAAGCTTCGACAAGTCGTGAGATCAAATTCGATTTCAGGGGTTGAACCGGTCTCCCCTTCCCCCGTGCAGCGTGGCTTTCGGCTTGGGGGCATTAATCAATCGTCGCGACGCGTCGGGGCGCTGGAGTTGCTGCAGAAAAGTTGCCTTTGACGGGTTCTCCTCGGTTCGCATCTAGGCCTTTGATTACTGCTTCATGGAAAAAATCCAGGTACAAATTGTCTATTCAACTTATGTTCTTTCTTAAAGATCTTACATATATCTTTATATTCCATAAAATAAATAAACTAAGTATGGATTATGCACGATCTGCATTCGTTTTATTAGTCATGCTATATAGATCAATTTTGTAGTGACAAGGAGTAATTATTTGATTTAAATGGAAAAAAAATTGGGAAGAGAAATTGTTCCTAAAAACGAAAATTTCATGTAGTTAGCAAACGCATTTTTGTTTTAGAAACATAAATTTTGTGCAGTTACCAATTCGTTCCTATTTTCTAAAACTCATTTAGAATTGATATTTTTGGATCAAATCGTTGCCAAACGCACTCTAGTAAAATTAACTCCCCTCTCTTCTTCCACGTTTTCTCCTTCTTCTTCCCCCCTTCTCTCATCCATTACACAAATCAATCAAATGAGAGAATGGAATGACCCAATTGAGCAAACTATTATGGCATGCATGGCAATACTTCTAGCAAGAAATTGATTTTTCTACTTTTACTCAAAAGCAAAAGTTTATTTTTCTATTTCTGCTTCAGAAATTGATTTCTAATTAGAGAAATTTATTTGGAACGGTAGAAAATTTTTACTTCTCAAACATTATTAATACAAAATTTTCTATAAAAAATTATTATCAACGAACGGAAAATTTCTACTTTATTTTTAAACTTTTCAAATTTCTTTAAAAATATTATTTATTTTTTTACTCCGACAGCGAGAGATGGTGACTCATCGACGAAGGTTGTTGGTAGAATGCAATAGTGGCGGGCAGCGTGGTGATTGATGCTTGGTGGCGGGGTGGTAGTGGTTGGTGGCAGTGGTGGATAGTGATTGACGAATTGCGGCGACTAGCGAAAGTCGGTGAGCGGTGGGGGTCACGGGTAGCGATGGGTGCAAGTCGACGATGGTTGGTGGTAGGAGGTGAGCGGCGATGGTTGCAAGCAATGATGGCTGGAGGTCAGTAGCGGTTGGTAGTCGGAGGCAATTGGCGGGTGGCGGTGGTCATAGGCAAAGGTTTGCTGTGAGCAATGGTTGATGGTTGGTGGTGGTTGCGAGTGGTGATGGGCAACAGCCAACGGTGTTCAATGGTGGAGATGGTTGGCAACGATGATCAGCGGTGGGCGGCGATAGAGAAGACGAGCATGGTCGAAAAGAGGATGAGGCTTCTTGAGTTTTTCTTTCTTTTTTTGGGTCGAAAAGTATTTCTTGAGTTGAGAAACAATTTTTTTTAACTTCTCAAATTAGGAAAAAGTCAACTTCAAAATTGAAAATTCCTTACAAAAGTAGAAATTTTTTTCATAAGTAAAAAATTTTACCAAATGGATTTTTAACTCCATAAGCACTTCTAAAGTAAAAATCCACTTTTAGAAGTGTTACATTGCGCACCCGAAATGTTAGCGGCCAAAAGTTGAACCCAATCCCCCTCATAAACTCTACATTTTTTTTTTTTTGCAAGAAAGAACAAAATCGACGATTCATTTTTTTTAAGGTAAATTAATAGATGATTGTCGGAAAAGTTGGAGCGAATTAATAGATGATTGTCGGAAAAGTTGGAGCGACATAATCATCATGAAAAGGCGACGCTTCCGACTTGTTGCTTCACATTGTGTTATTTGTCTGTCTATCAAAACCGCACGAAGTGGGTGCAAATCGGGCAGAATATTTTACACATGTACGCAAGAATGAAAGGAATGAGTGATTTAATCTATATACACAATGCAGTACGTTCAGCAATTATATATATAGCTTGAATCCTTGACTCTACCAAACTATTCCCAGTGCTTCGCTAAAACTACGAAAGTAACATCTTAATTGCTCTGAGAATAGTCCTCAGCAGTCGGCACTGCTGCTGCTGGGAACTCATCCTTGATGTTCCTGAAATTGGACCATCAAATGCACCAACCCGACATATCAACATGCGCGATCGTCGCTGTTTCCACAACTTGATACCGGGATCCGTAATGACGGAAGCCAGACATTGTAGAGCCTGCCACCAGAAAACAACATCAGCATCAGTCATTGCTGCTAGGCTTTACACTTAGACCAGGCATATTCTCCTTGTGATAAACTCTCTATTTACAAATCTACAGTGAAGTTCACTAAACAAGAAACACCTGTTTCTTTCTACATTCTTCGCTTGCCGTCAGTCAACCTATAGTGGTTGACTCGTTGTTACGCACAAAATGCTCAAGCTGGTATCAAACGAAGTTAAAGAACTACCTGGTGCTCCTGGTCTGGAAGAATTTGGACTCTCCTGTGAAGGCAACAGCGCAGCTGGAGATTCCACAGCTACTGGAGGGAGATCTGGAGTTCGCAATAATCCTTCCAACAGGAAGCCAATTGACTCGTTCCATATTTCCACAACTTCTCCCACTGTGTAGTTGATAATTGAAGATTTTTCCAGAAGAAAAGTTCTTAGATCAGGTGTTGATGTCTTCTCGAACTCTCGGGTGAGCAAAAGTTTGGCCAAAACTACGATGCACTCCTGAAAATCAATAATAAAATCAGATCACCTACTCTTGAGATTTAAGTAAGGCTTCCAAGACAACAGCACCATCGACCCTTTTCTCTCTCCCCCTCTCTCCTACCTTTATCCAATTTTACAGGAGAGACAATGTTGCGATCTGACCAATGTACCGCCTATGTGAAGTACTGATTTTACTGTCATCCAGTTATGTATGAGTTAAAGAACCACCAATTTACACCTCCATGTGGACACACAAGAAAGAAACAGATAGGACTTTCCATTTTCCTGCACTTATGGACTGACCTAAGTTGGAATATAAGTCTGTGTAGACCATAAAGAGATGAAACTGCCAAGATACTAATTCTCTTGCATCAACAAATCACACTAGGAGCAACTCTACCTGCCAGAGTGTATTCTTCACTTCGGGAATCGTTCTCACCGGTGGAAGTAATATTTTGACTTCGATCACGTAACAGAGTACCATGGTGTCTGAAGTCAAATCACAGAAATAAGTTTTCCCAGACAGCAACTCATAGAGGCCCATGATACATCCTTGAGGAAAAGTCGTATATAGAACATGGGGGCAATTAGGACGCCTCACTTCAGCCTGCCATAAGAGGAGCATAAGAAGCAGTACTTGCCATTCTATAAGCCATTAGAAAAGTTGCGGGTAGCAAAAGGGGTCCTTTTAAGTGGTCTGATCAGTCTAATACGTAATGTACGGTCTCGAAAAGACCTTGCTTGTTGACATGTGCTTACCTTAACTAGACCATTTGCAATAAGAAACAAAGACCTTGGCACGCATCCCTTCTCTGAAAGTACCATTCCCTGGGGCTTCACTGTTTCCTTCACAGAATTCTCTAGAGCCTGGCGAAACTCACATGGGAGACTACCAAGACAAGGATGCTGACTTATCACGTCCCTTGCCCTGGGAACCTTCATGTGAGGAGGAGATCTTAACAGTTTCTTGTAATCACTCTGCCAACAGAGAAATGAGCTCCTTTCAGAACACAGAATGACAGCAGGATCAAGCTAACGGGTGTCAAACAAACGAATACTGAAGAACCCAGTCTTCCATCGCACTGATCATTAGATGAATAAGTTTCCATTGTGTATGATGACTATAATAACTTGATAGATATCTACAGGCAAATTCAGATCCTCAGATACTCACTTTGCCCCTTTCTAAAAATAACTGAAATGATGCGTTTAGTAGCAACAATTAGTCACTAAAGGTCATCTTATATTAAATATTCCTCACCAGCCTCTCAAACTAAAGAATAATTAATTGATAATTCCACTCAACTTCTGTGAATTACATTAGTTTTCTCCTGTTAAGAGCCACTTCTATGATGGCCAGCACTCTGCACACCAAAAAATGTTCACTTGGATTTCTGGTCTGTACCGAGAGAGAAGAAAGAAAAGAGGAGGGTTCTGCAGAAGCTACTACCTGGACAAGCTCATGAAGATGAAGCAACAATTTATCTTCCAACACACCATCTTTGCCAAGATTCTGAATGTAATCTTCTAAATCATTCAGCAGTGAACACGTAACTTGACTTGTTCTCATGCTTCGTAAAACCTGAGAACTTCCCACAATAAGCATTGATCTGCTATCACTTCTTACAAGAGAGGAACAGCTAATATGGTAGCAAAGGAAAATCTACATATAGCACCTATGCAAAATCTAGAGAATAAAGTTTTATGTTTCAGAACCTCAGGAAATGCAAGAAGAATGTCTTCTAAAAGCTTTCTGGCTTCCGTTTCTTCTGCTTCACTTTCACTAATGACATCAGCTATAATGTTACTTCCCCCTAGAGAGAGAGAGAGAGAGATAAGTCGGCAGTGAAAATGAAGGTGTCCAATGCAAGAACAACCACTGCAAAAGGAGAGAGATTTGAGTTAACTTTAGGGGGAAAAGGGGCCAGTAACTATGGGTCTCTTGTATTGGGTATCAATAGCAGAACCAGTCCGCAGTGTAATGAGGTAATGAATTAATTGTGCCCGTACTTCAAATACTTAGAAGCGTGAATTAACCTTTTCTCTCAATGTGCCATCAGTCAACATGCATCCAATGTATATCAAGCAGATCTCTTAACAATTCCCAGTGCTTGTAAGTGGAATCTACATGTGAAATCTACAATGTAGACATACCGCATCAAACAGCCGAAGGGAAAAGAAGAGAGACAAACAATATGAAAATTTGAGTGTGTTAAGATTCGAAACCTCCACTTGAAGCTCCGGTACCATCTTGAACAACTTTTTGTCTCAAAAGCTTGATGTCCCCACGATGAATATAAAGCATATATCTTAACTGGTGATATGTCTTTTAAAATTAAAAGAGGAATAACATTCATCCACAACATTCATAGTTATAAAGAGAATCAAAATAACCAGAAATTCAGGGCCATGGTTTTGGAAGTCACTTGTGCGCAACACTCAATTTCAGTAAACTCTGAAGAAAGCGGCTCAGCAAAAGCACAACCGATGCCTATATGAACTCCAATTCTGCAGATACTGTCCCTTGTTACGGTGACACAACATAAACTCTCATTTCTAGGTCATTTCAACTGATCCCTGCCCAATCTGAAAAAATTCAGCAAGGCCATTTTTGTACACAGTCCCAACCAAATAACATCGGCAGAATTAAAGAACCTATTCTTTCTATAGGAAAATTACAAAGCACGGAATCTGAAATAATTGTACAAAAGAAGTCAGTTCATTTCCATCCACAAAGGGAATTATCGATAAGCCAATGCCCAATCCAAGTATCAATTATACTTGCATTGTAGGGAACTTTAAGTGGACAATCAGAGAAGTGAAAGTCTGGCCAGTGCTTTCACATGAAGTGAAATTGATTTCCATCAAGAAACCAAATTTCCACCCAGCATGCCTAGGACATGTCTTTATTTCCAGTCAATCACACTACTGCTGGATAACAGAAAAATACAAGTCTACTTTCACAGGATCAACAACCCAATGCAATTGCTAAACAAAAAGATCTATGATCGCATGAAGTACAGCAGATAAATAGTTGAAGCATGATAATAAGATAATCAAGTATATACCCATATATTCACAAATTTTTCTCCTTGCAATCTCGTGGGCTCGAAGAAATGCACTGCAGGTATAACATGCGAATTTTAGCTTCTTAGGGTCAAATAGTTGACCAGCTTTTGTGGGAAAATGCCAATGCCAAGCACTTATAATCATTCCGAAAATCAATATGAAGTTTCAAGCCTTTCCAGTCACACAAAGGCTCTCTTGAAACTGAATCAATTGCATCATCAACTGAGCCCATCAAAAGATACGCTGTAGTTTGAGTTACCCATCCATCATCAAGCATCCTCTCGTAAGCAGCCTGAACAGCTGGGAAAATAACATAGTCAACTTTTACGGAATTCCCACAGACAGCCTTTCCAGTATGGCAGAGTTAAATCGAGAAACACTACATATCAGGACCCACTGTATAAACTGGCTTAAAATTTTAAAGCAGCAGATCTGGAAAGAAAAATTTACTTTACCAGCAGCAATACAGGTCGTATAAAATAAACATATAATGCAGCTTTATGAAGCTTTATGAATCTGGATGTCTTTCCTCCTTTACTGTTAGAATAAGTAGAGATAAAAATATATCAAATATTAACCACCAGAGGATAAGTATATGCGACTCACCCCGTAAAAGGCATACCCGAGTTGCTTGTAAATTTATATGGGCCAGGTTACTGCTGCTGGTAGAAACACTGTGAGGGTGCACACCTTCCAATTCCATGTTATTTGAGGACATCAAGTAACTTTTGACGGTGAACAATCAAAAGGCCCCAAGTCATCATTTTGAAGATTTTCACGAGCCTCTAGAGCCACGTCCATCATTTTGTACTTTGTGTAGTCCAATGTGAGTTTCTGTGACAATTTCAGGCATGAGAAACTTGCGAACTATGAAGCTTCAACCGTACACAGAACCCTTTTAGACCACATGACATGCCAGAAACATCAGTCACTCAGCAAGAATATTGCATGTCTTGGAGACCAGTTGGAGATATGGGCTGACATACTACCAACATTTTATTCTTTTTAGGAAACAAGAACTCTTCCTCCTTTCAATTGACGTTTTCAGATGCTCATGCATTGAAACTTTGCCTCAGACAAACAGATTTAAATCCACTGAGAAACTATCTACATTTTTTAAAGGGCTAATTTCCAAAAAAAAACAAACCTTAGTTTTAGTCCCAATTCTGCCCCAAACTTTCTGTCTTAAAAAAAAAAAAAATCCCAACTTTCACTCTAGTCCCAAATCTGACCTCACATCCAATAATCGCTACTAGTTTCTTCAAAATTATCAACTTAAGAAGGTTGCTGTTGTTCTATACGAAAGTGAAGGTCTTGATGAAGACGGAAGTTCTGATAATGAACCTTTAATTGGCTGATGTCCATAATTTTGAAGAAACTAGTAGTGATTTTTGAATGCATGGACAGATTGAGACTAGAGCCAAAGTTTTTTTTTTTAGATAAAAATGTTCGGGGCAGAATTGGGACTCGACCCAAAGTTGGGGGTCTTTTAGGGAATTAGGCCGTTTTTTAAATGTTAACTTCTCTATTTTTTTTTTTTTTGGATAAGTGCACCGAAAGTCCTAAAACTTGTCGAGAATTTGTGATTGATTCCTAAAACATTTAAAAACTGCAATCAAGTCCTAAATGTTGTCACGATAGTGCAACCGAGTTCTAAAACTTTCAAAAGGTGCAATCAAGTCCTACAAATTTCAAAAGTGCATTTAACAGAAGCATTTGATTTCACTAATTGACGAGTTTTAGAATTTGATTGCACTTTATGAAAGTTTTAGGACTTAATTGCATCTTCTGACAAGTTTAGGGACTTAATTGCACTTGTTGAAAGTTTTAGGACTCAATTGCACTTTTATGACAAATTTTAGACTTTCAAAGCACTTATCCCTATTTTTTCATTCCTCACAATTTGTTTAGCGGTTGAAAGTCTAATTATGAGCAACTATGAAATGCTAAACGTTAAAAGACACTCCTAACCAGTCAGGAGGACTTGAGCCATGAACTGTGCTTTGACTTACGCCAGAGTACTACTATATAGCGGTTAATCTATAATCACAGGCTCAGCAGTATATAATATTCCACATTACTAGTTTATGGGGTTTTCCAGATCCTTACATACATCCTACTCTCCTACTCCTAGTAACTTAACATTTAAGTCAGAATTTCTGACATGGTATCAAGCTAAATTTCAATTTATTCATGCCCCATCTAATATTTCATCACACATGCAGTTCTTTTCAAAATATATCATCTGGACCAAGGTTGCTACAAGACATAAAATGATCTGTTTGTGAGGAGACGCATATTAAAAGCCAAAGTAAATCGTCCTTATGCTGTCTCTCAAGGCGCTAACCATTTAAAAAAAGTGCTAAAAGACTCCATTATCAATGAGTCCCCATTCTAAGATATATCATACCCGGCAATGGAGAAAGCATCATCTGCCAGATGATGGTTCAGAATTCAAAATATGACCATTATCAGAAGAAGTTATTTTGTAACACGGATGAAATGACATTACTGGGATAATAGTACGTCAATAGGACATATCTCACCGTTTCTCAGAAAATGCTTCTCCTCGGCAGTTACATTCTTTCCAGGTAATGTACCTTTCAATTCCATAATAGGCTATGCCTTGGTTAACAAAGAAAATTGTGTTACTTTCTAGGGGAACTTATTACAATCTTGCAACGTCAGCAACAATGTTGACATAACCCTTTGCAAGATTCAAAGTTAACAGATCGACTCCAACCTTTTCTTTCAAGCCATTGATTCTAAACTAATTCACTAGGTGCCACTAGACCTAGTGTAGTATTTGACAGATGACACCACTCATCTAACCACAATTATCCTTATATCATCAAATTGATAGAAAAATTGCTTGATGTGTCAGAAGCAACCACCTCGTAAAACATCAAGTATGCAATCACATCCATTAACCTACATGTTTCATCTGCAATTTAAAGGCCACAACCTGGTTTGAAAACATAAAATATTCACTTAGGCAGTTATATCTCAATGCATTGAGTTAAATCGGTCATCATGTGCCATACCAAAAGATAACATTCTTGCAAACCACAAGGATGGGGAAAGTGGCATTTGTCACAGTTAGGATGGATGAACATGGGGTAATTGGTCAATTTCTTTGCTAGGAGCACTGTAATGGTAGTTGCGCATGGACATAGATGCGGATGTCACCACATCAAACAACTGAAGGACAAACAGGAGTAATGGAGATAGCAACAACTAGTGCCAAGATTTGGACCTTTGAACTGAAGCTTTATGCTCCTCTATTTCTCCCAAAAGCCTAAGTTGTCAGGAAACATGGCACAATATACACTAAGCACATATCTTAACAAGTTTGATCAAAGCCTGACATGACATTTTTCAACATTATCTGCTCGAGTTGAGGACATAGTAAGGAAATACATTACTATTCTGATTCCTGCTTAGTTTAGTTTACTAATTGATATTCTATGTTAACTATGTTTCTTTGCAGTTCTTCAAAGCTGAATTTGGAACTACCTAATTTGCCGTTGCTATAAAACAAAAATCTAAAAAAAGAAAAGTTTGTGATTGTAAAACGATAGAAGTCAGTGGAGTCTCACCTCCATCTGTGATAGCTCAACCATGCCAAAGAGACTAAGCAAGAATTGCGCAGTAGACCCATTGACAACCAGTGTCAGAAAAACAGTGCCAGCAGTGAGAAAAAGGAACTGTTAAAAGAATGTGCATTAACTTTCAGGTTTAGTGGAAGTAAACCACTCTTATCATAATTGCTTAAAACAGACTGACATGCATATTTATTAGTAATAAAGTACCAGGTTTCCTGTTTCTGAACTTATGTATAGTGTCGAACTGCTGGCATCCTGGAAGACAAATGAAAACAATGCAGATTAGAATGCGAAAGAAGATTCCTCCAGGATTTCTCCAGCATCCATAGAGGCTAAAAAGCATGCATTCAATTCAGACAAATCTTTCATCTTTCTCACAATAATATCCCTCACCTTGTACTTAATCATTAAGCCACAGACTATCTTATAATTACATATCTATGTGCGGAAAGTTTTTGAGGTGCAATTGCACTGTCCCCAATTTCACATGAATTACGATAATTAACATTCGAGATCTTTTTCATTTTGTGCTGATCTAACCTAATAAACCTTGACTTTGTGACTTATCTATAAGTTCACAAAGATAAAAGGGAAAAGGAATCTATTCCTCACAGTCAGCAGTACTACGTTCATCAAAGCGCTTTAACCTAGTGAGAGATAAGATCGCCAGTAGCCAAATCAATATAGTTATTAGGCAACATGAAGTTCATCCATTTTTTCACTAACAGACTTTCACATACCAGTTGACTAAAGAAACATAAAGCTTCTAGATTTTTGATGCACTAGTACATCACAGTATACAATTCTGAAGAGTGGAGAATTGTGTAATGAAGCACATATCAGTCTACTGATGACTCCAAAGGGGGTTATACAATATTACTTTGATTGATAGGGCCATCGATAATGCAACTGCTCCTCTCAGACCGGACCAAAAGACCATGACAGCTTCTTTCCAGCTCAAACCATATCCAAAATATTGTAGAAGAGGAAATAGAGTAACCACAACTATGGCTCGTGCAACTTGAGTAAAGAAATACAGAAGAAAGAGATAGCCCCAGGAGCTCCCTGAAAGAAGCAGTTTAAATGATTCTGTGGATCAGTGAAGAAGATGGACAAATATGTGCAACAATGCTGAAATTGAAGTAAAATGTCGGCAGTCCAAACTCCAAAGACCAGGTCAAGACATATTCACCTGGCCACAGCCAAAGATAAGATCAAGACACTATGTTATCTTCTCCGTATTGAACAGAGTAACAACCATTACTGGTTCCCAACACAGACAAACCTAACAACTTTAGCTTCTAAAGCAAAACTGAACGTTGTTGTTAGTATCTCCTCTATATTGACTACAAAATATATAAACAGTCCTAAAGCTAGAAAAATGTAAATCAAGAGAGATAAGCCTTCAGTTGAATGCCACCACAATAAGCCAGACTTGTCAAGAAGTGTCACACTTAAATCAGTTATTCGTTGTCAACAAAGAGGAGCTACATGTTTTCTCAGTAGTTTCACGAATGTCTATAGCATCTTCAAATTCATCGAAGTTCAAGCCAAAAATTTTACTTAGTCTTCTGCTTCATCTGCAAAGTTTGCCATTCGGACCCACCCATCTACCAGAGATGATATAGGTGTCCCACCTCCTCTTTAAGGCCTCTCATTTCAATTCTTGGCATGTCAGCCACACAAAAGCAAGAAAAGAATTCTAATAAAATATAACAAGAGCTAACAAAGTGCTTTGACTGACTATAGCAAAGAGAAATGCCACACATACATCTCAAAATATGGGGGCAAGAAAATAAAGACAGATTGGGACTTGGAAGAGCAAACTGGCGAGATCAAGCCATAGAATCAGTCTAGAATCATCCAACACTAGTCTGTACAAAACCAATCTTAGCAAAGAACTTACCAGATCAAGAAAATGGACCGAAGTGCGTCTGAAAGCAGCATACCGGATTAACTAGACTTAAACTATCTCAATGTGACATTACTCTATCCAAACTAATTCTATGTCCCTTGTGTGAAAAACTATCTTACAGCAGGCATTTGATCAAGGAAAATTGTCGTGTTTGCTTCATAAGCATAGGAAATAAGTCTTATGATTTGATGGATGATTTGCAACAGCAACGATGACAATATGAATGGAAAATCAACAGTACCAGTTTTGGCGATATTGTCAGAGCAGAGAAAGCCCTTTGCCATGATCACCCCACTGCAAGAAGATTTCTTTCAAAGGATGCATAAATGTTCAAATCATTTGATTTTCTCAGTAGAAAATAACATGGCACAGAGAATAAAGCAGCAGTCACTCCCCCTCACTTGGCTATCTTTTTTATTTTCACCAAATCCACTTACCATCCCTTTTGAAAGTCCTACTAACCCAAAAATACACCAACTTCCTCTTGTGACCATCAAAACCTAAAGATATGCAAAGGAAACAAATAAATAGAATCATGGAAGAATGAGCCAAAGAGATGAGAAATAGATCTCAGTTACCGTTTAATCAGCTTTTCCATTTGGCAGCATGTTTTAGAGCTTTTCAGTCACAGTAAGAGCATTTTGCAGGACTGATGATAAAACTAATCTCACATCATCCCCAGACAATGGAAAAGGGGGGCATTACTGTTAATAATGTTATCCACTTTCCCTCCTTTCCTCTTCCTAGTCCCTCTGTTCCCAAAATTGGTTTTAAATTATAATTGGGAAAAGCAAACACTGGTCTAATTTTTTCTGTGGAAGCAAGTCTAAGAAAGATACACTCTGATTATCGGTTTGTATCCAATTAATAGTCGTACCACATATATAGCACTCCCAGACTACCATTAAAACATTAGTAAAGGGAAAAAGGAAAACATCGTTTCAAAATTGTTTCACAGGTATAGAAACTGTAGCAACAAATTAACAAATAGAAGCCAATGCAGTTACCTCAATATAAAATCAACGTATTGGCAATGTAGGCTGTCCCCTCCCTGAGAGAGAGAGAGAGAGAGAGAATTATACAATCTCAGGAAAAATGCTGACACTTGAATATGATGTAAAGAAACTTTTGACAGAGGATGCTACACAAATGCAGATTCATCAAACATGTATAAGGGGAGCAATTCTGTGCATCAGCATTGTCAAAAAGTTTCAGGCTTCCAGTTCGGAAAAACAGAAAAGGACATATTTGAAGCACATGGTAATATATCAAATGCACTAGATACAAAAGCAAAAAGATCTCCTAAAATCAACCTTTTTGGCTATCCACAAATATCAACTGACTAGATATGACTACTAGGTTGTGCCCTGATGTCAACTTGTGAGTCAACATCAACATTACCTTTATCCCAAACTAGTGGGGTCGGCGGTCGATGAACCCGAAGTGAAAAGCTTAAAATATACTAAAAAAAAAAAAAAAATATGGGTACCAAAAAAATAATATATGAAAAATAAAATGAAACAATAAAATGAAAATAAAAAAAAATAGAAAAAAATAATATAATAATAAAATATAAGAAATAAACAATAAATATAAATATAAATAAATATAAATAAATATAAATGACTAACTAGGGCACTCTGGAATATAGAAAATCCCCCCCTCTATAATGCGGATAGCTTTCCTCCACTCCGTTCTAAAATAGATCGTACGCCAATCTATTTCCCACTTCATTAAATCTTGTTTTACTACCTTCCCCAAGTAAGTTTCGGCTGACCTCGTCCTTTCTTTGTATCGTGTTCTCGGTAGCACACTTCTGTTCTTATCGGAGCATCTAAAGGTCTACGGAGAATATGTCCAAACCATCTCAATCTATGTTCTCTCATCTTCTCTGCCACCGGTGCTATTCCAACTTTTCGTCGAATATCGTCATTTCTTATCTTATCTATCCTTGTATGACCACACATCCACCTTAACATCCTTATTTCCGCTACCCCAATTTTATGCTCGTGTTGCTTCTGTACTGGCCAACATTCAGCTCCGTATAGCATTACAGATCTTATTGCTGTTCTATAAAATTTTCCCTTTAACCTAAGAGGGATTTTGCGATCACACAAAAACCTGATGCACTGCGCCATTTCATCTAACCTGTTTTGATTCTATGACTAACATCCTCATCAATCTCTCCCATCTTTTGCAAAATTGATCCCAAAATATCTAAAATCATCTTTCTTAGGTACCTCCTTTCAAGCATATCGACGAATTCTTGATCATCTCCTCTTGTCGTGGCAAACTCACACTTCATGTATTCCGTCTTACTCCGACTTAACGTAAATCCTTTGGACTCTAACGTGTTTCTCATAATTCTAATTTAGCACTGACCCCAGCCCTAGTCTCATCAATAAGCACAATATCATCTGCGAACAGCATACACCATGGCACCTCATCTTGGATATCTTTTGTTAGCTCATCCATAATTAGTGCAAAAAGATAAGGACTCAAAGCCGAACTTGATGTAAACCCACTGTGATTGAAAATAACTTGATGTGCCTTACGGCCTTCACACATGTGGTAACACATCATACATATCCTTGATTGCCTCTACATACTTTAAGGGTATTTTTTCTTTTCAAGAATCCACCACAAAACTTTTCTTGGAACCCTATCATATGCCTTCTCGAGGTCAATAAACACCATATGTAGATCCTTCTTCTTTTCTCGATATCTCTCCATCAACTGTCGTATTAAAAAGATAGCCTCCATGGTAGATCTTCCTGGCATAAATCCAAATTGATTTACAGAGACCTTGTTTCTACTCTCAAACGATGCTCAATAACCTTTCCCATTTCATTGTATGGCTCAAAGCTTAATGCCTCTATAGTTGCAACAGTTCTGAATATCCCCTTGTTCTTGTAGATAGGCACAATCATACTCTTCCTCCATTCATCAGGCATCCTATTAGTTTGGAGAATCTTGTTAAACAGTTTAGTCAACCAACTTATTGCCACATTCCCTAAGCATTGCCATACTTCAATAGGGACACCATCTGGTCCTAAGGCTTTACTAGTCTTCATCTTCTTTAAAGCATCCTTAACTTCTTGTACTCTAATTCTACGCACAAACCTTCTGTTTAACTCATCAGAAACGTCCACCAAATCTACCTCACTTCTATCGCCCTCCCCATTATAAAGCTTGTTAAAATAACTCACCCACCTTTCCTTCACTTCTTCATCTCTTACTAACAATTTTTGATTTTCATCCTTGATACATCTAATCTGTATCAAGTCTTTACTTTTCTTATCTCTTATCTTTGCAAGCCTATAGATATCTTTTTCTCCTTCTTTGCTCCTAAGTTTTTTATACATATCAGAGAAAGCCTTGCCTCTAGCCTCTCACAGCTTTTTGGCATTTTTCGTGCCAATCTAAAATTTTGCAAATTCTCTTCATTAGGACATTTATGCAGACAGCTAAAACACTCCTTCTTCTGCTTAATTGCCTCCTGCACCTCTTCATTCCACCACCAAGTTTCTTTTGTTTGATGTCCGTACCCTTTACTTTCACCTAACACCCCTCTTGCCACTCTTTGTATGCATTTAGACATCTCACTCCACATCCTATTTACTTCTCCCTCTAGTTTCCATGGTCCTTCTTGAAGCATCCTTTCCTGAAATCGGTATGTTTTTCTCTTTAACTTCCACCATCTTATTCTGGGATTTTGAGCCCTTCGCGGCATATTCTGTGCCTTATACCAACCTTTAGGACCACCAACTTATGTTGCGTAGCTACACATTCTCCAGGGTAGACTTTGCAATCTATATACGAGGTTCTATCCTCTCTTCTAGCAAGAAAGAAATCAATCTAACTACAATTTTGACCACTACGAAAAGTGATTAGATATGACTCTCTTTTCCTAAAGAAGGTATTTGCTAACATCAAGTCATACGCTAGTGCAACATTCAAGATGTCTTCGCCACTCTCGTTTCTAGTCCCATAGACAAAGCCTCCATGAACTCTGTCAAAACCTCCACCACTTTGGCCAACATGTCCATTAAGATCTCCTCCTATGAATACTTTCTCCTCACGTGGTATCCCCCTTAAAATCTCCTCCATGTCTTCCCAAAATCTGTTCTTATCAGCTACTGGCAATCCAACTTGGGGGGCATACTCAATAAGGATGTTTAAAATCAACTCTCCCACTACTAGCTTAATCAAGATAATCCGATCACCTGATCTTTTGACATCAACAACTTTATCCTTGAAACTTTTATCGATTAAAATCCCAACTCCATTTTGACTCTTTTTTGTGCCTGTGTACCATAACTTGAATCCAGTACCTTCCACTTCCTTAGCCTTTTCTCCAATCCATTTAGTTTCCTGCAGGCAAGCAATATTCACTCTCCTTCTAGCAAAAGTATCTGCTAACTCCCTCAACTTACCTATTAAGGTTCCTATGTTCCAACTCCCTAGTCGAATCCTTACTCTTTGGGCATTTCTTGCCCCCCACACTCGCCCATAAAAGTGTGAGGACCCTAGCTCATTTTTCACCACATCCGGGCACCGATGTGGCGCATCACTCTGGGAATGATGGCCCAAGGCTAGCTTCCTTACCCCTCGCACCTGCCTATCTTGGTGCGAGGACCCTTGCCCATTTTTCGCTACACCCGGGCGTCGATGCAACGCGTCGCTAAGAAGGGTACGCTCCTACGAAAAATCTAAAGGGTTCATCTCATAAGGGATAGCTCATAAAGAAGAGTGATGGGTTGACATAGGACACAAAATTGATAAGTAAAAATCACTTCTCATAAACTAGATTTCTTTAAATAGTTGATACAAAGTATTAGCCATCCTGTGGATGGGAATTTTCAATATACTATGGCACTTCATGGGAGGAAAAACCTATTACTTGCGGAGAAAATGGTTGGATGTAACCCCTGTGGAGGAACTTTCCTCGCCAGATAAAAACAGTGGCCACTAGTGGCAAATATTTAAATTAGAGAACAAATACTATGCTGCAGCTTGAGAGTTTTACTTTTAGTATAAACAGGAAAAAGAAAAGCAATACAAAAGAAAAAAGAGAATAACAGAAGAACCATATATTGTGACAAAGCGACTCCTAGAGTTCCTCAGGAAAATAAAATATTGGGAGTCCACTTCTAAGAAAATAAGGTGCAGGCAGAAAAATTAACAAAAAACCAAAAAAATTCGAACTTACCTTTGTTATTATCTCATTTATTGAAACAATAAAAAGTTACTTCTTTAAGTCTTAAAAGCAGCAGAAATTGGCTTCTGTACTATGGTTGAATGAGAAGGCTACTTAATTGAATGTTCATCTACTAGTTGTTATTTCCCAGAGCAATTAAAGTTTAATTGTTGATCATTGTTTCCGTGGTTGAGTTTAGAGTCCGTTTGGACTGTTGGGGCGACCTTAATTTTGGCTTTACAATTTACTGATTTGCTTTTATTTTTTCTTTAGCCTTCGAGATTTGACTTTTATTTGATGATACTAAATACCTGAATCTTTAAACAAATACTATGGACATGTAAGGTTCTTTAACCATGTGGAATCCTTTCATGATTTTTCAGAAGCAAAGCAATTCTTTTTCGTTTTGGAAGGAAAGTCAACAAGTACTATGCTTAAAAAAAGATGAAACAACTGGCTCTTGAAATTCCAGAACAAGCTCAATCTGGTAGTACGAGATGTACTCAAAAGGAAACACAAACCACAATTGTGGAGATTAAAGTGCCGTTAGCATTGACAGAAATCGAGTACAGTATCTCCTCTGAATACCGAGACTTCTGTAGATCTTTAAGAACTCCAGATACTGAAAAGAACAGGAATGAAAAAAAAAAAAAAAAAAGAACTCACCAAAAGTCATGCAGGCTCTGTCTACAATTACCTTTGAAAGTAGTCCTAGCAAGCGCAGCAAAAACCCTGCTTATCATTTGCATAATCAGGATTGTCATCAGAAGGACAGTACATGAGAAAGAAATTAATTAACTATACTTACATTCCTAAAGTGACCACCGTTAAGATGCCAGAACTGTCGGCAACTTCCTGAGCCTACAAAACAAACAACGCATCCATGTTTAAGGTCAAGTAATTGTCGAACTTGTACATGTGCTTTATGATTGAAGAAAACTGAATTCCCATGTTTAAACAATTATAAGCTTATAAATAACCTATAACCACTTCGCATGCTAAGAGCAACTAATTTTATATATTTGTGTGTGTGTAGTTTATTTCAAATAGCTTTTACTAACAGAGAAATTACCAGTCTTAAAAAGAATTGACACCTATGAGCTTCACATTACCGGTCAATGATGCCTTTGAACCACCACTGTTACACGTTGTGTTGCCATGGATTAAGAAAATGAAGACAATGGGGAACTAACAACCGACGTGGCATGAAAAGGCCAGAATAATATTGGTCTCAGAACTAGGCGATTTCTAGAGATATGAAGATAAAGAGCTAGAAAATTTTACTGATATAAGTAATGATTTCCGCTTATGAAGAGTTATGCTCCTTTACTTACATTTCAGCATGAAATGGATGAAAGGTAGAAAGTTCTCAATTCAATGGGAAAAGAGACTAGAAAGAGTACAGCAAAAGCCAGTAAAACAAAATTTGAGCTTTTGCAACTCATTTGCAGTCATTGCCTTTAAATTGATGGAAAGCTACATGTTCCATACCCCACCTTTCCTCTTCCTTAAAAAAAAAAAAAAAAAAAAAAAAAAAAAAGAGCTGGAAGGAGTAGCAGCTTGAGGGCCTGCTTAAGACAACATGTTTGAAGGGCAACTGTTTTTATTCCATTGTCGGTGAAAACAGAACATTGATTGAATGGCATAGCAATAGCAAGTTTGATAGGCTCTCTTTTATACAATTTTCTGAAAAACAACGTGGAGGACTCTGCCATTTGAAATCAAAATGAGAAGAAAGTGAAATATGTAAGGAACTTGTCAACATAGTAAGATGACCAACAAAGCATAAAAATCAAACTATAGCAGTAAACTGGAGTTCTCACTAAAGTTCAGTGAGATATGAATTGAAGAACTTTTCAGAACTAAATCCACCCTTAACTTTAATATGGGTGGTTGGTCAATATTTTCAACCAAACTACTGCATAAAGTGTAAGGTAACAACAAAAAGACGAAAATATTAGTAAGGTAACGAACTAAGTTCACAATCTAAGCAGCACAATAGTTATGGCATGTTTGAGTTGGGATGACCTTACCGTAAAGTAAGAAATGTAGCTCACAGAAAGAGTCAAAGCCAGATTTATCTCAGGATCATTGTGCATAAACCCCAGCAAATATACTGACAAAATGCCAAAAGCTATACCCAAGCCTAGACTGAATTGAAAACAATGGTTGTGAGTAAATTATTCTTTAACAACAAGTTACTATCTAGTGATAAGTAAGACACATACGCCCCAACCGTTGCTTCACACAAGAACTTGAGTATATCCGCCCATTTCAAGTGCCAGCCAAGCACCATCTTGTAGAACAACTGATATACCACAACTGATGCCCTGAATAAGTAGTCCACGGAATGTACCGTATGTTAGTGCAGGCATTTCTGATTTATATAATATAATATATATATATATATATATATATATATATATATATATATTTGGTTTGCCGAAATTGGGAGGATCTATGTTAATGCCACAGCTAGAAATGTTGACATTCTTACTCCAAACTAAGGTTGCTTTATAACATGTGGAGGATGGCCAGTCTTGGCTATCATGTTCCTTACATGATCATTTCATATTCCTCACGTAAGGTCATGTCAATTGGAGAATGCATCCTTTTCATTTCATTCCATGGAGCTTCCAGAAAGCTCTTTACCAAGTGACAGTTAAATCAGAAAATAGGATTTCTTGGGGAGAGAAAGTTGACTAGAATCATACTGAAACTTTAAACCACAAGACCCATATTGATTACACCACTGCAACTCCCTCCCGAAAATACTATCACATGTCCTCAAGCTCATTCTTTAAATGGCAAGATCGTAAAAAATAAACTTACGAAGTATCCAGCATGACCTTGGACAGAATCAAGTGACTAAAACTACGAGGTCGATCCTCTTATTGTATTTGCACGCTAAAGGAGTACTTAGGGTAATTATCACTAGGTTAAAAGATCATGCCAACATAGAAAAAAACATATCTGAAGATGAAAGGCAAGGCTCACCCATCATTCATCATTGATTCTCCCTCAATGATTGTACTCAATTTTTTGCTCGTTCCAAGCTCTTTCAATGAGGCAACGACAGCCACAGGATCAGTTGCACTCAAAACTGCCCCCATCAGTAAAGATGTTTGCCAACTCCATTCATATGGAAAAGTAAGCTGCTGAAAGGAAAATTGACCATAGTCATAGAATCAAGAGCTTAACAAAGTTTATCAAGTTTCAACTATACCTTCAAAGCGCATCCAATGCAAAATGTCGAAATAATGACACCTGGGCCTGCAAGGAGAAGCATCTGTACCATACATTTCTGCATAAATGGTTTAGCATTAGGAGTAGAAGTGCACGTCGTTTAAACAATCAATTAACAACTTCCAGGTCTACATGGCTTTTTTTCTCTCTTTGCTAATGAAATAAAGAACAATAACACCGGATGGAAGAGATTGTGTCCACCAGGTTTTCTTTAGATCGATAGAGATGCTTCAAAAGAACTACATTTACAATGCAGAGCATCAGCAAAACATTTGTCTGCAAAAGACCTTTTCAGAGTAATCTGTGTATAGCTAGCAATTTGGCAGCAATTCAAGTCTTGTAAGAGTTACCAGCAAGTAATTCCAGGAAAACTAATCGCGCCCCTTTGTTGCACAAAATTCAAGACTTAAAACTATATGGTAATTTGTTCCAAATTTCTCGTTGATACTCATTGTTTACATTGAAGGTAAAACCTATGTTCTCTGCTAATTTACATTGCATACTTATAATTTCAGACCATTTGAGCATAAAAAAACACAGGACAAATTCAAATATGATAGGATTGCCCCTCCCTAGTCCTATTAAAGTTGGCCCTTCTTGTATGGATTCCAAATGAGTCTGTGTCTACCTCTAGATCATCAGGAGATACTCCTTACTATTACTTTTTCCAAAAGCTTTAAACAATGTACAAAATAACATCAAGGTCCATTTAAGTCAAGTAAAACACACAAGCAAAGAAAGAAGCCCTCATCTGGAAAAATCAGTGTCAGGGCAACCCTTTTCAGAAACAATAAAAGGCCAATCTCATTAAACCCATATCCGTCGACCAAAGTTACAAAGGAGATGCAAATATGGAGAGGAAAAGAACCTTGATTTGGTGGCTGTCCATAGAAAACGAGCCCTCGAAAAGAAGAGGAGGAAGAAAGACTGCCAACAAGAGATCAGGATCAATATCAGCCCCTGCAGAATTTTGCAACTAACAAGTTAATTTGAGACCTGATAAAAAATAAAGTATTTAGTTCACATATGTCCCAAAAAGTTGTGTCCTTTGGATTGATGATGCTTGACGACGAGGGAGAACTCACAAAGGCGGATTGCATTCCCCAGTGCCCCTAACGGTAGACTTGTACCAAACTCTGCATATCACCATATCAATACAAAATTATACAAAAAGGCAAACAATCAATGCAAAAAGGATGATATACATGATGCCCTATCCATTTTAGCAAAAATCTTTTAAGAGAATCCAAGCAACGGTAAAAGGCCACGATAGCTAAACAATGCAAGCAAGAAAAACCAGCAGAGCAACCGACATGAAAGGAAAATATTCAACAACTTCCTGCGACAAGTCAAGATGAATCAGAAAGCTTTCTGCGACCAGTGTTCTGGAGGACGTCCGATCATAGTCCTAACAGATGAACGAATGAACTGGCAAAGCCAATACCCAAACCCAGAAAGGACGTGGCTGGAGGAGAAAGAGTAAGAGACCCAAAGAGCCAACGGCGAGGCCGAGGAGGAGCAAGGCTACGGTGTAAGGGACGCGAGTGCCTCGGAGAAGGTGCCTGCAAGCGACGCCGACGACGCAGCTCAGGCCGGCGAATAACACTCCGTCCGTTGGTGTTGGTTTCGCCATTGTTCCGAAGTAGAAGCGCTCACACTCGCATGCCACCGCGGGACTCGACCATTATGTACGAGGGAACATGTGGCCAGAATCTGCTCTCTGGTCGTTGCAACGGGAACGAGGCATCGTGCGGAACCGGAACGCGACGAAACGGGTCGACCCGGTATCAAGAACCGGAAAAAAAGCGAGCAGTGATTCTCGATTTCCACTCCGACGATCTGCTCTGAATCTCTGAAAAATTCTTGGCACAAGGAGACCTAAAATTTTGATCCCATGCATAATGTAATCCCAAACTTTACTCTAATATTCAATATGATTTATGAATTTTATTTTAATCAATGTTTGCTCAGCTTTGGATACATATTTAATGTATTTTCTGAATTCTATAAAAATATTCAATGTATTCATTTCATTAATTTAATATTAAGGACATCATTAAATATTTACGTATAGTTCATGAGCTAAATTGAGTATGTACCAAAAATTTATGGATTATACTGAATAAATTAAAAGTTCATGTATCATATTGAAAAATTGATTTGTCTTTTTATGGAAGTCAAGAGATCAAAATGAACAAGTTGTAAGTTTAGGACTCTATGTAGCTCTAAATGAAGCTCTGCTTTTATTATTATATGATATAAGTTGAAATATGCTTAAATGTTCAAAATACATATAAAGACGAAAAATTTAAGAATCTACAAAAATGCATATTTTTCTATTGATTTAGGAAATGGACGGGGAATAATGTTATGGAAATGTGACAATAATACCGAATGGTTGATTTGAATTTGTTATGAAAATTGAGGGACTAAATTGAAAATTGAAAGTTTAGGGCTTACATTGAATATTTAAGAATAATTCAAGAATCACATTAACAAATTAAATGCCTAGCATTGACATAATGATATTGCATATAGGGCCAAAATTTAAGAACCATAAGTGTCATTTTCCCATAAACTTTTACAATGATAATGTATTAATTGAATCTTCAACTTTGATTCGTTTTTTTGAACAAGAGAATTACCGAGTTAGTCCTAACTATGTTATGTAAATATCAGTTTAGTCCTAAACTTTCTAATTTTGGCAATTTAGCCATAAAAACTTTGGTGAAAATTGAATCCATTTGGCCAATTATCTCCGAAAATCGTTGGCGCGGTGATTCAATCATCATCGGCCCTCCTACTTGGCATATCACCACATAAACATTTTCTCGGGGAAATTAACTGGAAAGACTATATTGGAATCTCACTCAAAGGATTATGATTAAATTGGCAAAATTAGAATTTTTAGGATTGAATTGGTATTCCTACAATATATTAGGGATTGATTGGACAATTTTCTTTTTTTGAACCCTAGCAAGCGCTTAAAAAAAAAAGAAAACAAAATATGATCTCCGTTACTGGCTTGTGAGAAACTGCCGTTGAACTTTTTTACTTGTCAATTTATGTGGATAAATGGATTCCATTCCATAAGTTAAAAGAAAACAATGTTACAACCAACATTGCTTGCATATAGCTTTTATATATATATATATATATATATATATATATATATATATATATATATCGAATCATATAGCTAATAGTTCACATCTGCCTCAAGTTATCCTTAACAGCGATTTTAGAGGGAACATGCGCTAGCAAAAGGGCACATTATTACAGCCGTGCTTGTTTCCGCCCCTCGACGATTTGCCTAGTTTGCAAACTAAATCCAACTAAATAAGGATTCGTGCAAATTCTTCCACGTGGATTAGGTAAACGCATTGATTGTAGGAAAAGAGAATAGTATAATTGTAATTTTCGAACAAGATATGATTGTTATGAATGCCATATAAGAATTTGCGAGGTTATGATAGCTAGTTAAGCTACAAGCTCTCATTTCATAATGTGGTGTTATACACGAAATGTTAAATCTTAGACTCCGATTGTTTCGCGAAAATGTAATTTTTTTTAAAAAAATATTTTCTAAGAAATCATTTTTTCAGGAAAATGATGATATTTTTCAGTGTTGGCTAAACATGAAAATGAATTGGATAATACTTTATGCCGTTGAGTATGGAAATTTGGATTTGATTTTCCTCCATGCGCTCATTTTAATAATTTCTTATTACTTGTTCTTATTTATCTTTTTAAAAAATAAATTTAGTTATATTTTATTTTTCTCTTTTCTTTTTCTTTTTCTTTTCTTTTTTCCTCTTCCTCCACCGCGACCGCTTGGCTCCAACTACTAGTGAGCTTGGGGGTCGCTGGGCCGCAACTATGGCAATCGCTAGTCTACCGATCGTCACCGAGGCTCGGCGACTAGCGGAAAAAGGAAAAAAATAAAGAAAAGAAAGACAAAAATAAAGACAAAAAATAGAAAAGAAAAAAATTATATAAATAAAGATGAAAAATTATTGAAAAATTCAAAGCATAGATGTGATGCCCTCAATTTATGCACTAGGGACAAAATTTTGAATGCAAGTTAAGTCCTTTTTTTATTATTATTTTCCTCCCTCCCAATTGCCCATTCAGCCGAAACTTTTTTTTTTCCAACCCCACCTACTCCCACTCATCTTTTTCCCTCTTACTTGCTTTCTTTTGGCCGAATGAAACCCCCCTCACCCCACTGACACTTTTCTCTGTCTTCGTGGCTTCCTTTTGAAAGTTTGACCGTCCACTCTCCCATTTCCCTCTTATTCCTTTGCGGTTGAACCTCCCAAACGTCACTTTCACCTCCCTCTTATTTTCTTCTTTCGGCTGAAACTTCTTCCTCCAGTAACCCATGTGCCTCTGACCCATTTTCCTCTAATTTCCAGCCGTGTAGCTTCCCCAGGATCGAGAAGGCCTGCTGTCCATCACCTCAAGTCACCAGCTTGTCCTTTTATTTTCTTCTTTTTGACTTTTCCACAGCTCCTGTTCACGTAAGAACCTTGCTACAGTTGTGCACGTGTCCTCCTTCAGCTTTTCCTCTCCTTCTTTCTGCGATTTCTTCCTTCTTCTTTTTGAGTCTTTGGTTGGTTTGCCGCTACTGCATCTGGCTCTCGGCCTCTGCATCTTGCTGCTGCTTCGGTCTTCTCTTCCTCTACTGATTCTACCCGACTGCTTGCTCTACCGTTTGCTGCTTCTGCTTTCGTTCCTTCGGCTGGTCCTTGGTCGCTGCTGCGAGTTGCTGGTGCTGGAATCTCCTGTTTGCAGCTGCCGTTCGTTCGCTGCTGCTGCTCCTCCGGTTCAGCTCGAACCTGCTCCTCGTCCTCAGCTCCAGTCGTGAACGCCTCTAGTTCGCCTCGCTGTTCAGCTCGGCCAACTCCCTCCGGAGCTCATCCTCCACCGTCCAAGGCCACCGCCATCAACGATCGCCCCGCGGAGCTTCGGACGTCTGTCGACCAGCCAAGGACATCATAGTTTTCATCGCCGCCGTTCGTCGGAAAACCATCACCGTTCGCTGGAAAATCGCCGCCGCCAGTCGGACTAGCCGATGATTGTGAGTCGAGCTCTAATCCTTGGCTAAGGCGTTTATTACGTTCGGGATTAAATTAGTTAATTAATTATTTTAATTAGAATTTCCCGTAGTTTAATCGTGGCCGGATTAGCTAGAGACTGGGTTTAGGTTAAATGGCCACGATTAAATAAGCTAGATCAAATACCGAAGTAGTCGGTGGCTAGTCGAAAAATTAGATTGATCGATTGACTGAAATTGTAGTCGAGAGCGAGTGATGGACTAGAGCTGAGCGATTAACAATTATTTGATTGACTGATTGGTAGTCTGGTAGTCATTGTTGATTGTTTATTTAAATAATTGGAATTGTTATCGAATTTTCATGGTCGATTGCTTGAGCTCGAGATCGGCATGGGACTGCCCAATAATTGGAGTGATTTGGGTTTGACCGAATAATAAATTGATTATTTGTGTTCGTTTGGGAAAATGGGAAATTGACTGATTTTATAATTCAAGAGGGTGGTCACATAAGGGTCTTAAAATCCGTGCCAGTCGTACGGTATTATCATGGTAGTTCCGTGTCGTGTCAGTCGTACGAATTTTACGGACTACCGAGAGACACTGCCAGTCGTAGTGCTCTGTCACACCAGTCGTGTGCTAATTTCCTGATAGTAACGTGTCGTGCCAGTCGTACGAATCTTACGGACTATCAGAAGACACTGCCAGTTGTAGTGTAAGGTTACACCAGTCGTGTGCCAAGAACCTTGTGACCACCAGTAAAAAGGATTTCAAGAGAAGATTTGAATTGGCTAGTATTTTCGTAAAACGATGAACTATTTTAACATATTATTAATTGGGATGCCTGAGCGAATGATCTTCTTATCCGGGCTTAGACGTTGACCCACTGAGATTTATTCTCATCCCGTAGTGTTACCATTTTTCAGGTCCAAAGTGAAGATGATGGCAATGGAGTAGTAGCCCTTTTTGGGAGTAGATGATTAGCTAACATTTTTCTGACCCACCTATCTTTTTGCCGGTCTTAAGGAGCCACCCCGAAGAAGGGGGTTATATTTTTGTTGTTTAGCTCCGTAGGGTTAGCAATCCTCTGCTTGCTGTTGTATTAAAACTATCTGGCTAAATTAATGAAGTATCCTGCTTTTCTATCCCTATATGTTAATTGTCTTGGAGTTTTAAAACGCTTCCGCATGCGTAAGAAATTTTGGTACGGTCGTTAGCGTGCCTGGGACGCTATTCTTTCCGACCTGAGGCGTTTTGGTAGGGATGGCTCGTGACCGAGGATCGGGGCGTGACAATAGAGATAGAGAGACGAGAGAAAAGAAAAATTAGTCTTCACGAAAAATGATTTTCTTTTTTTTTTTCATTGACGGAAAATATTGTCCTTGGCTTATTTATTTTCCGTGAACCGAATGTCGAAAAATTCGAAAAATATTTTTCCCAAAAATTAATTTCCGCGAGCCTTAGTGTTCAGAGCTTATGATTAAAGAAGGGAGAAGATTTGATCATATATGGCTTTATTCTTTGACAAAAACATTATAAAGGACGAGATGCAGAGTCAAATCAAGAAAAAGTTATAGGTGCATATAGTATTATTGCACCAACATAGCCTCATGTTCTAGTATGCCAAAAATACAAATTGCAAAAAAAAAAAATTCCAGCCTCATATTTCTGCATCAATTTGCAGACTAATATCATATGGTCCTATGACATCAGCAAACAGAACACCCTTCTTCTGAGGAAGTAGAGCGATCCTGTTCGAATCCTCTTGGGTGAGAGACCAGCCGAAGATGTCGAGGTTTTCCCTCATCCTCTGCTTGTTGTAGCTCTTTGTCACGATGCTCACTCCTTGCTCATACAACCATCTCAGAGAAACCTGCAACATTTACGCATGACCATTAATGTTTCCGATGACTATGGTCAGGAAATTAGTGAAAGTAGAAGCACCGATAGACAAATTAAAAGTAATTTCGGACTTGATTACAAAAAAAAAAAAAACGGTGAGAGCACATATTTAAAAAGCGGATCCAATTACGCCATCTTCGTAATCCTAAATGGAATGAAACGACATAGGGGTGCTCGAATGACCCCTTCTCATAATGAGAAAGCATATTAGCCAAAAAAAAATAGGAATTTTCCTTGTTTTTTATTTACCTGAGCAGGCGTTTTGCCTCTAGCTTTGGCAATCTCCACCAGGGCATCACATTCCACGACTCTGTTGTCTCCCCACTTGGTGTTGTTAGCACCCAAGGGAGAGTAAGCGGCTATGTGGATGCCCTTTGCATTGCAGTACTCCCTCAATTGCTTCTGCTGCCAGATGGGGTTCATTTCCACCTACAAATCATGCGCCCACATCTCCAAAAACTTAGCCTTGGATTCATACAGGATAATGGTGTAAAATGATTTGCAGAACTGGCCTAAACCTAACGATCTATGTCATAACTCACTAAAGTCTTGAAGAAAATTTTCAGGAGTACGTTAGCCGAAGCTACTGATAATGATTATATCCGTCTGGACCGATTTACGACACATCGGGCGATGGATCAGCGATTGATTGCGTGGGTTCCCAACCTGATTAACTGCGGGAGGGATCTTGGCAGTTGCTAGCAGCTCCTCCAGCTTCTTGCAGGAGAAGTTGCTGACTCCAATGCCCTTGGTGAGACCAGGTTCTTGCATTCTTCCATGGCTTCCCAAACCGACTTGATGTCCAGGGGAAGTATGTACTCCCTCTTCTCCACCGGCATCTTCTTCACCTCTTTGCTCAGCCTCACCGGCAGTGGATCAGGTACATATCCACATACTCTAGTTGGAGGTTACTGCAATAGCGAAACAGCTGACCCAAGTCAATTTTATAAGCAAAGGAAATTGGACGGTCATGGCTTCTGCGCAACCACTTTTGCCCTGTTTCTGCAGTTGCCAAAATTTAGACCGTCACAGCACAGAGGAGAGGACTACTGGCTTAATGCGATAACCGACCTTAGACTCATCTTCATGGCGGGCACGATCATGTCCTTCTCCGCGAAGCTGCTCCACAGCTTGGTGGTGATGAAGAGCTCGTCCCTGGACTTCACCAGGCCGAGACGCAGGGCCTCGGCGATCGCCTCCCCAAGCGGCTTCTCAGAGCCGTACGCAAAGGCGGTGTCAAAGTGGCGGTACCCGGCACCGATGGCCTCGAGTATGGCGGCCTTGGTGGTCTCTGGATCGGCCGGGGGTACGCCGACGTCCCCATGCCGATCACGGGCATGGTCCGGTCGCAGGAGCCTACGCTTATCTCAGGAACTTGAGTCACTCCCATTTTCTGCGCTTGCACTTGGAGCACGAAGTCTGTGCTCTTTCGTGCCTTAATATACGATCAGAAGGTGTCGTGAGAGTCGAAATTTGTTGACTAAGCTCAGCTGATTAGGTGAATTGTCGACAAAAGACATTTCCACTGGCGGTGTTGGATCGACATCAATTTCAATGGTCAATGAAGTCAGGGGTGTACAATTTGGACCGGAATGGTAGTTCGATTAACACATAGCAGCTCAAGATTGACTTCTCTCCGATCCACCCAAAAAAAACAAAAGATTTGACTTCTGATGCGAACGCACGTTTTTGGCTCGGCATCTTGACCAACTAAAAGGACCCTCGTGGAGCAGCGGAGTGAAGGCAACGCTGTACCCTTGGGATTTTTAGTATTCTATACTTTAATTCGGGTCGTCGAATTTGATGAGATCCACACGGGGACCTGCCATCTTCTATAGTCCCAGATCCAATCTTTTGTATATAACTACGCTCACATGAAAATTTCTCGTACCCACGCACCGTGAGCCAAGGATAAAAAAGAAGGAAGAGATGCATGGAAGTAGCAACACTCAATAATGTCATGAAACTCCTATACATACCTAGGGTATACCTGGCTTTCCTATCACATGTGCTGCGAACCACTTACATGTTCTAAACTTTTACGTTGGTGTTAATTCAATCCTACACCTTTAAATTGTGCAATCTAGTAATAAATTTTTGCATTTATGCCAATTGAGTCCATTCGACCAAATTTTGTCTAAAATCCCTGATTTGGATGATGTCCGTCCTATGAGGCGTGACGAGCACTAACGTGAATATTTTTCTAAAATTTCTTTATTCAAAATTGATTTTTTTTCTTTTTATTTTTTCTATCTTTTTTTTTTTCACAAGGGCTTACAAGCTCAGCTAGGGCATTTGTGGTGCCTCCAGCTTTAGGTGCGGGTCGTCGGTGGCATCGCTAGCCGAAATTAAAAAAAATGAAATTTAAAATATAAAAAATACATATACATCATCGCCAGTCACGTCACAAAGGAGAAACGGAGTTCACTTCAACGATTTCTAACCAAAATGAAAAAAATTAAAAAAATCAAATTAAAAAATATTAAAATACCCGTATCAGCACTGGTCATATCACGTAAGATAGACAACATTCACATCAATGATTTCCGGTCAAAATTGATTGGATGCACTCAATTGGCGCAAATGCAAAAGGTTTAAGGTTAAATTGGCAAAATTGAAAGGTTTAGAATTGAATTTGGCACCAATGTAAAAGATTTATGACTTTTTTGGTACTTTTCTCCATACCTCGAGTATACATGGCTCGCCTATTACACATGCTACGGACCACTTATATTAAAACTACTAACATATTCAAATGCAAAATGTCGTATGAAAGCTAGTGTTATTTTGGGTAAGCCGAATGATGCGAAAGGTTATCAATATCGTGCTTTCTTGAGGATCGAACAAATATATCGTCAAGAAAGGCTGCTTTCGATTGGTTTCGTAAAGGAGCTGCTCACTACAAGTTATAGCTCTCAGCGCTTTCTTAGATTGAACAGCAATGAGTTGTCGATGTCAATCCCCGCTTCTCCCATCTTTTTTATTCCTCTCGCATCGGCTCTGCATCAAATGATGAGTCCATGCTCCAACTCGATCTTGAACGTGGCTTTGCTTTTTTCCTCTTCCGTCCACCCATGCTGGGGTTGCAACCTACCCCTCCATTCAATTTTAAGCATAAAGTGAGTGATCTTGGCCCAAGCCTACCTAAAAGGGGGAAAATTTTGCGTACCGTCGGGGAGCCACATCAGCAATACCCATCTCCAATTATTGTGCGACACGTGTCTCGCGACCCATCTTTAAAAAAAAAAAACTCTTTCTCCTCTTTCTCTCTCTGCCCTTCGCCCCATCTCTCCGACGTCCCACCGTCTCTATCCTCCGCCTGATTCCTTTTCCCTTCTCCGAACTCAAGCCCAAGTCACTGCCATTACGGGCCGCGGCGAAGAGCACACTCGGAGTCTTCGGCAACTGGCTTGCCACCGATGGATCCTATCCCTTCGTTCGCCGAAGTCTTCTTTATCCCGGTCGCGGAACTCGAGCATAAGGCTCGCGGCCGCCATGGCTATGGAGCTCGAGCTCGAGCTTCGTGGCCATAGCGGCCACGAGCCGTGGGCTCGAGCTCCTCCGCCGTGGCCGACCTCTTCTCTATCCTTGGCCGTGAAGCTCGAGCTCGCAGGTCACTGCCGCCATGCCCACGGAGCTCGAGCTCGTCAAATCGGCGTTCTAAAGGTCGCAGCCGCCATGGCTATGGAGCTCAAGCTCCGTGGCGATGGTGGCCGACGTCTTCTCTTTTTCCCGGCGGCGAAGCAACGAAAGAGAAAGAGGAAGACCGTGAAGACAGAGAGAGGAGAGAGAAATTTTTCTTTTTTTTTTTTTACTGGTGGGATCACTGCGCCACGTGTTATAGAATAGGTGGTGGTCTGGACCACATCAGCTTTACCGGTCTGTATGCAATATTTTCTCACCTAAAAGGTACTTGCTCTATAAAGTGCCTGCCATCCTTGGCAGTGTAGCCAGGGTCGCTGGTCAGTCAAAAAAATAAAAAAAACTATGGCCCAGCTCGTCCAACTCGGTAACTTTTCAAATTCCCATCCTGCCTATCATGAGAAGAAGGCATTTTGTTATCTGAAAAAAAAAATATTGAATCCGTGGAAGCAACTTATTTTTAAACTAAAACTCCCATTTATTTTACAAAAAAAAAATAATTTAAGAATTATTTTTCTAGATAAGATCATTTATATCGCCTATATATAAATGAACGAAAAATATTTTCATCGTTTACGAAAATGTCCAAATAGAAATTGTTATCGATAATAAAAACATTATCTATTGACTAATTTTTTCAAATGAGACAAGCCATTAATTTTTGAAAAATATTTTTTGAGTCTTTCATTTTTCACGAAACAAACGGAGCTTAAATCATTATTTGAAAATCTAGCCATTTTATATATTTTTACCTATGTAAGAGTTTCGGTGTGAATACTAACTTATTTGACATGCAAATGAAATTATAGGGTTTTTAAAAGAAAATTTTGTAACTGGTTCACATTTTAAAATAGTTTTGCAATTACTAAACAGCCAATTTATCCTTCATTACTTCAAAAGTTGATAAAGCTTGATTATGATATGTTAGTAAAATTTCGTATTCGCATTTTTTATCTTGGAAATGCGCCTACATTTTGACTCACTTATGTTTTGGTGCGATAACTATAATTTCTTTTTTGTAAAAATATAACTATACCTCACGAGTGGACTAATTCTATGTTTTCAGGAGACAACTGTGTGTTTTTTCTTTTTTTTGGGTCGAAAGGAGACAACTGTGTTTCCCAAGTGAACTAATTGCATATTTTCAATATTTTTTTTTATTTGAGTCAGGGCAAGGCATAAGGCTCTACGCTGGTTTACTTACCAAAATGGAATTCTCTAATAGAGATGGGCCCGTCAAATGAGTGGATCGAGACGAAAATGATCGATCCAAATTGACCCATTTAACTTGTATTAGCTCATTTTTATTCAATATAATTTAGCAATCCACAACCCAATGGAGTAAGACTCAATCCATATCCGACTCGTTCCATATTATTAAAATAGTTATGTATTTAACTCAACCTATGAAAATTGATACCCACAATGTTTAGCATACTTTAAGCACTTCATGAATATATTACTTGGAAAAAACTTGAAGAAGTAAATTAACCAAAAAAAAAAATGCTGCTAATGCTAAATAAAGTAAAAAAAAATGTAAAAAAAACTAAAAACTGAACTGCTTATAAAGGACTAGAAAAGTATGCATGCCTTGCGACGATATTCGGAAAAATTTCAAATAAGAGCTTGAAGTGCCCTCATTTTCTCAAATAATAGCATAAAGTGGGCCTTGCTTCAAATAAGGGCTTGAATTGTCCTCATCATTTCAAAGAAGGGCTTGATCAAGGGCTTGATCAAGGGCTTGATCAAGGGCATTTTTGTCATTTTATTTTTATTTTTTCCTTCTTTTTTGCCTTGGCTTCTCACCGATGGCCGGCCACTGGCGAGGGCTGGGCGAGGGTAAACCTTGTTGACCTCGAGCGTGGCCTCGTTCGCCTGTGCAAGGTAGCCCTTGCCTGGGTGAGGTCGATGAGGGTAGCTATTGACTTGCCCAAACGAGGCCCTCATTGGCCACTTGCCCAACTTGGCCACTGGTGAAAAGCTAGGCCAAAAATAAAGGGAAAAAAGAGGGTAAAAATGAAGAAAATTTTTAAAAAAAATTAAAGAAAAAACGACAAAAATACCATTGGTTAGACCCTTATTTAAAATGAGATCCACTTAAAAATGAAAACACTTCAAGCCATTATTTGAGATTTTCCTATATATTTTGAATGCATGATTTATTGTACATTCTTGGAGGATTAGGAAAAAAAATTGGTACTTCAAAATGCGGCACAGGCAAAATTTTACAAAATAGGAAAAACCGAGTTAAGCAAAATGATCACATACTAAAAGATTCCGACAAAAAGAGTCAAAAGGAAACAATGGATGTGAAGTTATGTCCAAATAAATTTAATAAAAATTACTAAAAAAGTCTTAATTTTTTTTTTTTTACAATTGAGTCATAAACCTTTTGCATTTATGCCAATTCAACTATTCCAACTGGCGCCGACAAGGATGCCAGGGCCGACGTGGCCAATTTTTAATAATTTTTTATTTTCTTTTCCTTCTCTCTTTATCGTCAACGACAAAGACCCGCTTGTACTTGAGGTTTGATCATTCGTTTACCAAACGAGCAAGAGCTTGAAGAATTGTTCCATATGCTCATCTTCTGCAACATTGTCAAAGATTTTGATACATCCAAATAACACAACTCCACTCTACTTTCAACATCAACAATTTAGGTGATGTTCATTTTGGTAACCAGCCAATTGAAAACCTGATTAGAGGAAATCATTATGGACGAAGGACAATATAACCTAGTGAGTTACACACTGAGGGTGTATGTAACAGAAATTCCACGTTAAAGACGAAGTGATGTCCCTTTCTATTGATGATACTTGGTCTGCTTTCTATGGGTTCTGTTACTTCTGTATGACTAAAACTCTTAAGGGTAAATTCTGTAACACTTGCCCCTTCGCACTGTATTGCGTTAACCAACACCTTCTATCAACAAAAGAAAAAGCAAAGAAAAATTAAACAAATAATTCAAGCAATCAACGGAAAGAAACGCAATAGTAATTCATATACCATACATACTTGTGAAGAAAGGTTTCACCATCGCAAGGTGAAGCAGTGAGCTCCCAAATTAAACCGGGGGAAAAGATATGAAAACACCGATTTCATTACCCACTTGAGAACCGCATCAATCCGATCTGGTCCAATTTCAAGATCAAATGATCCGATTTCCAATTTCTAATTGGGAACCGAATCACCCGGAATCGATCACCCTTAAATTTCACTATTTTAATGGCCGCGAGCAAAAGAGCTACCTTCATTTACTCTGGAACAACAGGTTGGTGTTTCATTTCACAAAAATTGGTCCTGATGTCAGGCGTACCTCTCATCAGAGGAAATGCATGTTTCGCTTCTCCACGCATGTCACGCCTCGAACCTGGTGGATGCGCAACATCCCGTCTCTTGCCTATTCAAACATCGCCTGGTCAACACTAGCAACAGCCTAGGACTTGTCGCGACCAAACGATGACTATCTAAAGCGACAACGAAAAGCGCACAATCCCATGACAAAAGCACATGCAGAATAGAGAGATAGAGAAAGAAAAGCGAATTTACATAACATAGCTTACAACAGTAGAGGTTCAATACAACATGGGGGAAATGACTACCCTCTGGACCTCAAAAGGAAACATAAGCTGGCCATGATAAAAAAAAAAAAGGAACGGGCCAAACCAAAAGGGTCACTAATCTCCGTCTGGGCATCATTGGGGGATTACTCATCCTCTGGCAAGGGCCACTTCTCTGGATCAGACTCCTCGGATATCGGGGATCCAGGCTCGCCATATGCTTGCTCAACGAACGCATCGTCTACTCTCTCAATCTCTATCACTACATTCCATCTGAGTCTAGCACCTCCATAGGCATAGGGTCTACAACTTCGCCACAAAAAGTAATTGCATTCACTAGGCTTGCCGGTCCCATCGAGAAGACTGGGACATCCAAACCCTGCAAGGGACTCGGCTACTCTTGCTGACCTCTTCGGCTCATCCACCCCTCGTATCTATGAGGGATCAAAACGATATATCCCTCGTCGACCCAAACAATACAATCATACCTCTCATACAAAACTCCGTTCACGGCAGGATACGTAACTGATACGTAACTACCTATGTCTCGATCTCCTAAGGGATCCCGTGGCGGATTCGAGGAACAATCATATCTATAGTCGAGGGTCTAAAAGGGCGGTCAGCCACAAAAAGGTGAGTCGAAGCTCAGTAAGCACACGCCTAAACTCAAATTAGAAAGCAGCATACACCTAATGCCATAATGTAAATCGACACATGAATTCGATGATTTCAGATCATACAGATGCAAATGTAGATGTTTAGTGATTTTCTTGGGTCCTCGTTGGCTTAATGGCACTCCCAAACCGAACCCCACCGATGGCTCAACAGCACTTCCGGTCTTGGCCACGTTGTAGATGTCTCAGGCTTGTGCCTCAACCCGTATCTAAACACACCGAAGCTGGCACCCTTGTCTTCCCAGCAACTCCGTACCGAGCACGTTTAGGCACAAGTGCAAAACCGTAGCTCAAATAGCACTGCAATTGGCACCTCCTTACCGCCCTGCTTTCCCGGTGGCCCCCTAGACACTGCCGAGCCGTCCCGCACAGTTCTACGCACTCCGCCAAATGCACATGTATCATGCCAGTATGCAGATCAATGATGAGCATCACAAAATCCCCATTTGATTTGACCTTTAAATACTCATGCAAGTAGCTTGCTGCATGCATTTCCTAAGATTATTCAACTCAAAATATATCGAATATAATAACCAAGCATCGCACATTGTAAAAACTTACATTTCAGGACCCGGTTTCCATTCTAAGTTATCTAGGTTTAAGGGCAAACAATCCGGCACACATGGCAAATTCTAGAGTCCGCAAAAGACTAATTTATTCCTATGGCTAGCAGCAATTAATTGACATTCGACGTCTAAGAAATTAAATATTTTTCATCATAAAATTTTCCTTACTAGTCCTTAGCATACCCGACATTCTAAGTCAAGTTTAGAAATGTGCTCATCTAAAAATCGAGTTCGAGCTCGGGGACGGTGGAACGACCGTAGCTCGATTGAACGGCGAATTTGGACAAGCGATAGTGGCGAGGTAGCTCGGCCGAGCAACGATGAGCTCAGGCCATGGCGATGATGAGCTCGGGCCAAGTGATGATCGAACTCCGAGCAACCGAGAGAACTAAGACGCAGCAGCAAATTCATGTGCACCCGTGGAAGATGAAGACGTAGCAGCAACAACGGTCAAGAAACTTCAGTCGAGAGGAAGAAAATGAAGATCCAGCACCTGCAGGACGCTCTAGCCGTGAGGAAAGGAAGAGGGGACAGCAGCAATGAAGATGAAACAGCAGCTGAATTTTAAGTAGCCAAAAGAAGGGTAGCTATAGCAGAAATTTTCGACAGCTCACCACAGCAAAAGGAAGAAGAATGGAGCAGAAACATCAGCAAAAATTCCAGCAAGCAGCCGAGAAGAATGTAGCAGACTAGAAACCGAGAGGATGCAGTAGCTTAGCAAGTTCTTTGAGCAAAAAGGTGCAGCAGTAGTGGTTCAAAAGAAGAAGACAGAAGCAGCAAAATGAGTAAAGAAAGGAGCTGAAGAAGAAAGAAGAAGAGGAGGCCAGCTGCAGCAGATTTTTGGGGTGATTTCCCCACGTGAACAACAATAGTAGGTGGCCTCAATCATCGCATTCTTGTCTCATTTGCATAGAGAAGCTTCTCGGCCGAGAAGGTGGAGCAGAGCAGCCACAAACCTACCCAAAGGAGGAATTCTTGCTCAGGTTTTTGGGGGAACAAAAGCAGTGGAAATTTAATGAGGGCACACGTGGCTTGGGGAAGCTTTAGCCGAAAGTTTGCATGGGAAATGAGGGGAAAAATATGTGTCCATGCAGAGGTGGCTTCGGCTGAATGATGAGAAGGAGAATAAGTGGGTCCAAAAACCTTAATTTTTCTTGTCTTCATGCACATAAAATTTCAAAGGACGTCACAACTCTCCCCTCCTTACTGGAATTTCATTCTCGAAATTTTCATTCTGCTAACATCACTAATTACACAAACAAGTGGGGGTGCTTGCATCTCATTCCGTTCTCGTTTTCCTATGTTGCGCCTTCTGCTCCATTATGCTTCTAAATTACTTTGACCAGGAGTATTGTCTTGTTCCGTAGGACGTGCTCCCTTCAGTCCTCTATTCATATGGGCCTTTCTATGTACGAGACTCGGTCATCCACTTCAATGACTTCATGATCGAGTATATGACTCGGGTCCGGCTCGTACTTCCTCAGCATCGAGACATGGAACACGTTATGCACTTGAGACAAATTTATCGACAACACGAGATGATCGAGATAGACCTACAAATCTCAGTCTTAACTTTCCCTTTTTCCTGAATCGAGATAGACCTCTCATTGACGACACCTTCAAAAACATGATCTTCCATTTGAAATTCCAACGGCCTACATTGCCTGTCTGCATAACTTTTCTGACAACTCTAAGCTATTTTTAGCCTATTCCTTATCACTTTCACTACCTCAACGGATTGCCGAACCAGTTCTGGGCCCGTTATGCTCCTTTCACCAATCTCGTCCCAGCAGATTGGAGTTCTACAAGCTCTCCCATATAGAGCCTCAAATGGAGCCATTCTGATGCTCTGTTGATAACATTATACGTAAACTCTACCAAGTGCAATTGTCCTTCCCATCCACCTTTGAAATCTATTATGCAGGCTCTCAACATGTCCTCCAATGTCTGAATCGTCCTTTCTATTTGTCCATCAGTCTGCGGATGATATGTCATACTGTACCTCAACTACGTTCCTAATGCAATCTGCAGACTTTTCCAAAATGTCGCAGTAAAGCGAGGGTCACGGTTCGACGTAACGGTAACTGGTACTCCATGTAGACGAACGATTTGACGTACATATAATTCACCTAGCTTTTCCAGAGAGAAGTCCTTTTGTACTGTTATGAAGTGAGCAAATTTGGTCAACCTGTCGACCACAACCCAGATCGAACCGTTGCCCCTTTGACTCCTTGGTAAACCAATCACGAAGTCCATCGTAACATGCTCCCATTTCCATTCTAGGATCTCTAGTGGCTGTAGCAATCCTCTAGGTTTGCAATGTCGTGCTTTCACTTGCTGACATGTCAGGCACTTTGCCACGTGTTTGGCCACATCCACCTTCATTCCGTTCCACCAATAGTGCTGACGTAAGTTCTGATATATCTTTATGCTACCTGGATGGATGCTATAATTGCTATGATGCGCTTCTGTCAAAATCTCTTCCTTTAATTCCTTATTATTTGGCACGCATAAGTGTCCTTTGAACTTTAGGATCCCATCCTCTATTGCTTGAAACTCCAGTTTCCTTTTTTTCACATCCATAGTCAAGATCTTTTGAATATCAGGGTCCGTAAATTGTAATTCCTTGATCCTTAAGTGAATTTTCGGTTCGACTCTCAAGGTGGCCATCAACGTGAAAGGTGTCTTACCTCTACCTTAAATTTCGAGTCTCTTATCCCTTCTAGTAACGCCCACTCCTTAACCATCATATGCGCGATGCTCGACTTTTGACTAAGCACATCTGCTGCTCTGTTCGCCTTTTCAGGGTGATACAGAATGTCGCAGTCATAATCCTTCAATAGCTCAATCTAGCGACGTTGTCTCAAATTCAACTCCTTCTGAGAGAATAGAAACTTTAGGCTCTGGTGATCCGTATAAATCTGAGACTTTTCTCCAACCAGATAATGTCTCCAGATCTTCAGTGCGAACACTATTGCTGCTAGTTCCAAATCATGCGTCGGATAGTTTATTTCATGCGGTCTCAACTGTCGAGATGCATACGCTACAATCCATCCATGTTGCATCAAAACACATCCCAGACCTCTTAGTAACGCATTACTGTAGATCTCGAATTCTCCAGGTCCTGACGGTATTATCAACACTAGTGCAGTCATCAGCTTGTCCTTAAGCTCTTGAAAGCTTTCCTCACACTTGTTCGTCCATTCGAACTTTGCCTCCTTCTTCAATAGACTTGTTAAGGGTCTAACTATCGTAGAAAACTTTTCCACGAAGCGTCTATAGTAACCTACAATTCCTAAGAAACTTGTTACTTCCGTCATGATTGTCGGTCTAAGCCATTTTTCAACTGCTTCAATCTTTGATAGATCCACAGCGATTCATTCTCCAGAAATTATATGTCCAAGAAATGCCACTCGATTAAGCCAAAATTCACATTTACTGAACTTAGCATAAAGCGAATACTCTCTTAAGGTCCGTAGAATAATACTCAAGTGGTGTTCATGGTCCACAGAGCTCCTTGAATACACCAATATGTCATCGATGAACACTATCACAAACTGGTTTAAGAACTCCTTGAATATCCTATTCATCATACCCATAAAGGAGGTAGGACCATTGGTCAATCCGAATGGCATGACCGTAAATTTATAATGTCCATACCTCGTCCTAAATGTCGTGCTTGGTATGTCCTCCTTTTTTATCCTCAACTAGTGATAGCCTGTCCTTAGGTCTATCTTGGAGAACACAGATGCTCCTTGCAGTTGATCGAACAAGTCACCTATTCTTGGTAATGGGTATTTATTTTTGATCGTCACCTGATTTAACTGCCTCTAGTCATAAACGTAATGACCTGTCCTTTTTCCTTACGAACAATACTGGCGTACCCCATGTAAAACCCCGTGTCCCACATCGCCTAGGGGGGGAGTCCTGGGCTAGTTGATAATAGGTTGGACTCCTTGAACTTGCACAACGCGTTTTCCCGGGCTAGTAGCCTGCGGAGGAACAAAGCCGTGAGGACTTAGTGTCCAAAGCGGACAATATTGTGCAAGTGGGAGGCCCAGGCCTGTTACACCCCAAGGCGATGCACTTGGGCAAATAAATCCTTTATCCAGTAGTTCTTACAATTGGACCTTCAATTCCTTTAGCTCCGATAATGCCATCCTGTAAGGTGCCTTAGATATTGGCTCTGTCCCAGGAGCCAATTCAATTGCGAACTCTACTTCCCTTTTAGAAGGCAGTCCTTGCAACTCTTGCGAGAAGACATCTGGAAAAACGCACACTACTGGCACGTCCTCAAGCCTTACTTCGTCAACTAACAAATCAGTTACAGAGGCTAGGTACCCTTGGCATCTTTCGTCCATCAACTTGGTCGCTTCTAGTGATGATATCCAAGGAATCAAGGTTCCTCCTCGGTTTCCCAAAAATTCGAATCTAGGGTGACCCACTGGATTAAATTGGATCATCCTGCTACCACAATCAATTATGGCCCCATGTTTAACTAATCAGTCCATCCCTACTATCACATCAAAGTCAAACATAGGCAGGACAGCTAGATCAATTGACTCCTCTCTATTACCCAAAACTATCCTACACCCCTGACATCCTAATGAAACAATTATTTTATCCTTTAGTGGGGTGGCCACATACAACAGCGTTTCTAATGGTTTCACATCAATACTAGTCAATGCAACAAACGAGTCAATGCAACATT
>JAGVVM010002259.1:0-14441 GCA_019149425.1 Psidium friedrichsthalianum
CAGGCATAGACAAGATGTTGAGAGTACATAACGGAAACTCGATAACTTTTACTAGAGAGATCGTTAAAAGAGAATCCAAATCGGAGCTCGTCAACATATTCGGTTAGAGTTATATTCATTCAAAAATTTAAGATAACAAGTTATGGGATTTCTTTCCTAACAGATTCGATTTAATTTACCACTCTGCTTACTCCAATTGGGTTGGTTCTGTACATGGCCCAAGGTTAGATCTCAAAGCGATTAACGACGATTTCACTTAATAATTTAAGCTTTTAGAAGAGTTAGCTACGATCGAACAAATATGTTATTATATTTCCCTTTTGACAAAACTCTTGCCAAATCTAATTGGATGTCGGGCTTCTCACGAATCAATAGTTCCTTTCCTTTCTAGTGTTAGCTTTATCATTCTTTACGCCCCCCCCCCCCCCCCCCCCAAAAAAAGAAAAAGGTTCCTTTCTAGTGGGCCCAACATAGTCTATGATATATGTCGTGTGAAATAAAGCATGAGTTGAAAGAACACAAATGAGTTTGCATGATCGATGGGCTGTAATTGAAATCCATGTGAAGAAATGACTTAAAAATTATTTTCGATTAATGAAGAATTAATCAGTAATACGCGGCAATATTAAGCTTATGAGTTTAGGAAAATGACGCAAAACCCTACACGTCAGCCGGCCAACCTCTAACTGTCAGTCAAAATTTTGCCGAACTTCCATTTTATTACATCTGTCAAGTCCTATGTCTATTTTTCTGTTTGCACAGGCCTAGCATGTGGATTTTCAAGAGAAAAATTATGATTCTTCTCATTTTGTTTTTCAAGTCAAATCACTCTTTTGCCTCCATATAGGCTGAAACAAATCAACAGTCATACAACAAATGCGGAAAATAAGAAATACATGTAATGATCACTGAAAAGACGGACGACAACATCAAGAAGAACAAGAAGATAGCGCCTGCCGGAGGATCTTCTTTGGCGTGATGATGGTCCACTCTCCTAGGATCAATGACGGATCAAGGGGACTGGCAGGGCCCCAATACATCACTCCGGATCTACACTGACAGACCAAGAGGACGAACTGCTCATCACCCTAACCTGGATGACATTATAGGAATCGAGGCTGAGATCATGTTTTCTCCCATCGATCCTCTTTCCGCCAGAGGAAGCTTACTTCTGGGTTACGTTCCATCACCACCCTCATAGCACTCTTGCACAATACCCTCCCCTATCCTACTACTGCTGTAGGGATAGAACGCAAGAGCAAATTCTTCTGGCATCCCAGTGAATTCAAGCTCCTTGAGGTTCGCGAGGTGCGAATGACAACCAGTAATGATTGCAGTCCAAATGCCTGCATTAAATATGGAGAGCTCAAGAAAGGGTTGCAGTTGCCTTCATCAACACCAATTTCAGATTTTCCAGATCATCAAATCAAAATCTTAAGTTTTAAACCTATTTCTAAAAACCAAGATCGGCCATCTGAAGGCTTCTCCCGACAAGCAATGATGGGACATGGGAAAAGTCGAAGGGGAATGGGGGCTGATTTAATTCTGGACATCTCAAGGATTAGGTCAGATTGTCACTGAGGAAACCAATGGGCACTTCTTTAGGAACATCACTTCATATATACACTCGGAAGGAGCAGGGATGGTGAAGCTAGGATCCTTTCACAACTTCTGATTCCACTTTTCTGCAGGTCGTAGTTGTGATCTAAGGTGACATCTTTAAAGGGATTTGCACAGTTTTCGGGGTTTTTTTCCAATTTAGGTTAATATTTTTTTTTTTACCATTTTAGGTTGAAAAAAAAAAATTTCCCATTTTGGGTTTGCCGCGGCACTCAAAGTGCCGCGCGGGCCCCGCGGCACGGCCGATTTTTTTTTTTTGGTTTTTCTTAATTTTAAACCTTTATTTTATTTAAATTTTGTAATTTTTGACTCGTTTGTAATAATTTCAAATTTATATAAATATTTATATATAATTTTTTCCATTTGAAGCTTATTTTTATAACATAATAATCAATAGTTAATTAAAAATTTTATTAATATATATGTAATTAATTTATTGACTATGTAAATTTTCCTTTTCAAATTAATATGTATATAATTAATTTATTAATTTTTCGTTTCAAATATAATTTTTTTTTACTTTGAGGCTTATTTTAGTAACTTAAATCTCAATAATTAATTAAAAGTTTATTAAGAAATATGTAATTAGTTTATTTAGTATGTAAATTAAAAAATCATAAAATAAGATACTAAAATAAAATAAAAATATTAATAAGATAAAATTAAATCATAAAATAAAATTAATAAGATATGTAAAGAACACATATTCAGATTACAAGAACATGGGTAACACGCTTAATAAATTAGTACCGTTGCATTTTTTTTTCCCGTGCAGTTGCATTTTTTTATAATTTCATAATTTAATATATGTTTTTATGATAATTTTATATTTATATAACTTTGTAAATATAATTTTTTTTCTTTTGAAGGTTATTTTTATAACATAATTATTAATAATTAAATAAAAAATAAATTATGCATATAACTAATAATAAAATATTTAGGAGGCCGGTGAGGCAGTTTTGTTTTAAATTATGTTTTTATTTAGGTAATTTTAATAATTTTACATTTATATAACTTTGTAAATATAAAATTTTTCTTTTGTAACTTATTTTTATAACATTATTATCAATAATTAATTGAAAATTTTATTAATATGTATGTAATCAATTTATTACTATGTAAATAAATAATAAATAATATTGAGGAGGCCGGTGCGGTAGTTTTTTTTTGTAATTTCATATTTTTTCACTTGTTTATATAAATTAATATTTATATAAGTTTGTAAATATTAATTTTTTTTCCTTTTGAAGCTTATTTTTATAACATAATCATCAACAATTTAAATGAAAATTTTATTAAGATGTATGTAATTAAGTTATTGACTATGTAAATAATTAATTTAAAAAAATCATGAGGCCGGTGCGGCTGTTTTTTTAAATTTTGTAAATTTTAACTTGTTTTTATAAAATTATACATATATAACTTTGGATATATAATTTTTTTCCTTTTGAAGCTTATTTATATAACATAATTATCACTATTTAATTGAAAATCTAATTAAGATATACATACTTAATTTATTCAATATGTAAATAAATAATAAAGAATATTCACGGGCCGGTGCGATTAAATTTTTTAAAATTTCATAATCTTTACCTAGTTTTATAATTTAATATTATATCAAATTTTAAATATAATTTTTTCCCTTTTGAAAATTAATGTTATAACATGATTATCAATAATTAATAAAAAAAGATATTAACATATAAGTAATTTATTAATTTACTATGTAAATAATTAATAAAGAATATTCACGGTCTGGTACGATAACTTTTTTTAATTTCATAAATTTTACTATTTTTTCAATTTTTATTTATATAGATTTTTAAATATAATTTTTTCCTTTTGAAGCTAATTTTTATAACATAATTATCAATAATTAATTAAATTATTTATAAAAAAATATATAAATAATTTATTCACTATGTAAATAATTAATAAAAAATATTCATGGGGCCAGTGCGATAGCAATTTTTTAATTTCAGTTTTTTTACTATTTATATATTTATTTTATATCAATAACATTTACATTTATATAAGTTTGTAAATATATATTTTTTGCTTTTGAAGCTTATTTTTATAACATAATTGTCAACAATTGATTTAAAAATTAATTAAGATATATATAATTAATTTATTTACTAGTTAGAAAATTAATAAAAAAAATATTCATAAAATATCAATCATAAAAGAACGTGGATAACAAGCTTAATAATGGGGAGAATAATCTTAAAAAAATGGTGAGCTTTGGAATGAAAAACTCTGCCACCCATCGCGTAGGAGTCGACGGTTTTTCGCTTCCTTGAATCAGACAAGCATGAATTATTTAAACTATGTAATTAATTTATTTAATCGTTATTTATTTAATAGAACGTGGATAACAAACGATGATTCTAAAACATCCAGCAATTCAAAGTTGTAATAATAGATAACAATTCTCAGCTCTAAGTACATTCACTGATGATATCGTCTTCCTACGTGGCCCCCAGTTCCGCAACGAGGTTGTCTCCGTTGTTCAGCACGTCTAAAATTGTACGGAGAACGATGATGCGGTTCCGATGGAGTAGGATTTGTAGATGATGATGGCATATCATGTGATGGAAGGTGGGGTTGTGATGTGGACGCATCATGAAATTGAGAAAATATCCCACGGTCAGACGGTACAAATCCTACTGTAGGAGAAGATGGGTAAAGCGGGGAGAAATCAGATCCATAATAAATTGGAGAATTAGCTGGAGTCTGTGATTGTTGATTATCGCGGAAGGCAAAATCTGATCCCTCATTAGATGGGCCGGCAAATTGGCTGAACCCTGGAGTGCAATCGGTCTGGTTGAACTCCGGAGTGAACTCTTGAGTAAAATCTGTCGTATGATAAGACAAAGGATAAGGGATGGCATTAGTAATTGTACGAGATCGAGTGGTCCGGCGGGTCGAGTGAACAGTCTCGGGTAGGTCATCCTCGTGCGGTCCACTTGGTGCTGATGTAGGTGGTGGTTCGGGTGGTGGAATCATTGTTATTCGCCTCTCCTCATTGAAGGCGTATAGCGTTGCCCTAGCTATCCTCATTATAATCCGAACGTTCTCCCGAGCTGGATTGGAACATAATTGAAAAATTTGTTGCAGGCCATCAGCCTGTTAATTAAAATCAAAGTCAATAAAAGTTATCAAATGCCAATAACTTATGCTACTAAAAGAAAATTAATGAAGTAAAGTATAAGTATTTGCACATACTGCAGCACCCATTGCACCTCCTCTATAAGAAATCCACCTCCGTGTGTGTCTACGGTACCACTCCATATATTGCGAATGATACGAAAGTGGCTCCGTTGCATGAACACCATGCACTATATGGTCAAGACGACTGTTCCATATATCAATCCACTGTCTATGCAAATCTACCCAATTCTTTGCAACTGGCCTTAATTCAATATCATGAAAGGCTGTATGGTCACAAGGAGGAGTAGGTATTGACTGTTGCATACCAAACTGACGAAGTACTCGATCTGCATAATGCCACTCAACAATGTGGAAACAAATGAGTGGGACACGAGCCCTCCAAACGTTTTCTCCCTGCAGACAGTAATCTGGTAGAGTATGGATAATCTCATCGTAGGGCTCCCAAGTAATCTGTTATCGTATTAAAACATATCAAATTAAATGGAGCATTAATTTAGAAGCTAAAATTACATTGAACTCGGTGGTTTGTATCATTACTTACATCTGCGGCTGCCATTCTATCAAATTGGTAGCGCAGATGTGGCAAAGTATGTGTGGGGATCCTTGTGATCTGTCGAGCTTGACTCCAACTGCATAAAGAAAAAATAAGAACAGTTACATAAATATATATTATACGCATTAGAAAGAATTTATGACTCATGAACTAAAAAAATGAATAGATCACATACCGACTACCAAGAGGTGCATGTGGTAAAGGATCACGGTTTGTGATGGATGGAGAGACACAATTGAAGCGATCCCATGCCCAAATCTGTAAAACTTGTATAGCACCACCGATTTGATGCGTTGATGGATCGGTCGCACTGCATAACTCCCGATATAACCATGCAAGTGCTGCCGAACCCCAACTGTATGGCGTTGGATCCTCGAGGTGCTCTAGTAGTGTAAGGAAAATCAAACTAACCCTCGCACCTGATTTGTCGGAAAAGATACATCCTCCAAGTAACCGGAGAATGAATGCCCTAGCATGCTGCAGTATGGTAACATCGTCAGCATTGTCAGGAATTACAGCAAAGCGTTGTCTTAGCCAGCTTAATTTTACCGTCGAACCACGAAAGCCGGGTGGGCAGTCACCAAGTAGATCCTCACAAAGACTGCCCCAATTCCTTTGAGTGGGGCCAGTAACTGCAGCTCCATCAATGGGAAGCCCTGTTAAAATTCCGATATCCTGCAGCGTGATCGTACATTCACCTTCTGGCATATGGAAGGTGTGAGTCTCAGGCCTCCACCGCTCGACCAAAGCTGTAATTAGATGCCAATCAACTTGCCAAAAACCCATTAAATAAACCCCGTAAAATCCTGAATTTCGCAGGTACTGTACAATGCGATCGTCAAGTTCATCTACGTGTAGCGTCGATGCACCTCGCTGACATCGAAGAACTTGATTCTCATCTATCTATAAAATATAACATTAACCGTTACTAGCAATTTCATTACGATATAGTTGTTACAAATAACATATCAACTGTTAAATGAGTAAAATTACCTCAGCGTCCCATATGGCCTGTGATCTATGTCGAGCTTGTCGTGTAAGTAGCGAATCATTCTCAGGTCCTGGCTGTATGTAATTCCTCTGTGCCATGTCTACAAATAAAGCATAGGAACGTAATAAATATCGCACAATTGTGATATTATAATAGGAAAAATGTCATATATCTAATTTACATAATTCACACAACTAAATTCAGTATGCAAATCAGATATATTATATTCAATATTCAGATACTATCTATGTCTAACAAACTGACAAAAAATAACAATGCAAAAAATTATTTTAAACTGTCGAGTGAAAACACGCACTAAGTAATGATAAATTGTCGAGGGAGAATACGCACCAAGTGATGAAAATGGAGTGAGGGAGAGTTCGGCAAATTGAAACACGTAAGGGAGAGTTCGGCAAATTGAATGAAGCGAAACACAGACTTTGAATTAAAAATATAAGTTCGGCAGTCGCGTGCATATTATAAAGCAAGTGCATAGTGGCTTTCGCTTTTTGCAGACTCGTCTGCAAAAAGTAGTTGCACAGTAACTTTCACTGTGCGCATGATTTATGCATACGAGACCTGCAAAAAGAAATCTTCCATATCTACGACAGATTTCAATAATCGCAGTACAGATCCGAACTTTCGATGTTTACAAAAAAATCAATAAAATTTTTCACTTTCGGCAATTTGGACGCTTCGAAGGCGTCCAAATTGGACCCCTCAAAAGAGGCGTCCATAATTGGACCCCTCAAAAGAGGCGTCCAATTAACAAAGAGGCGTCCATAATTGGACGCCTCAAAAGAGGCGTCCATTGGACGCCCCAAAAAGAGGCGTCCATTGTGGACGCCTGCATAAGCAGGCCTAATTTTAGGCCTCACAGAGGCCTAAAATTAGGCCTCCGCGATGCCCGCCGAGGCCTAAAATTAGCTTTTGTCGGTGAATGCTCTCATTCACCGACACAATGAATTTCTACGGTCATAAAAAAAAAGTCTAAAAATAGACCTTCGTCAGATGCCTGGCATGCATCACGGGAGCCTAAAATTAGGCTCCCATCGAACGCCTGCAGACATTCTATGGATGCCTACATAAAGCAGCATCCATGGAACGTCTGCTTAAGTTTAATCTATGTATGTTATTGTTTTTATGCTCAAAAAACGTCGATTCGCTTTCGTAGTTGTTCAACCGAACATTCGATCGTAAAGTTGGAGTTCGTTCAAATTCGGCAACTAAAATTGCTAGTTCGTTCAAGGTTAGTTTCTTTATCACGAAAGTCAATTTGCTTAATTGTTTGTGTTGTACGTTTCGTTAAACGTCCAGAAGCGTCATGGGATAATTGCCTACCTTCACTTGCACTAAAAAGAGGTTATTGTGTCAAAAATTTAATTTTACGTATTTGATAACTATAACTGAGTTGTTTGCATAAAAAAAATTTTATGTTCCTTCATGTTCGTATAACCTTTCAAAAGCAAAATATGCCTTCATTGGGATTTATTTCATGTGGACAAGGGATTTTCGAAGAGAGAGGGAGGACTACAAATGATAGAATCTTTTGTCGGCCAAATCATTATTTGTAATATATTGCTCCTTGTTACTCAGATATAGATTTGCCCGATGCATATTAATCAGACCCACCTCAACAGGATCCAGTTCTAGTCGAAAAGGTGAGTGACTTTATCTTTTTTTTTTTCCATGAATTCTCAATTTTTAGTTGTTTTCTTGATATCCTATGTTTCTGTTCATTGGTTCTTGGAAGACTTCATTTTTCTTTCACTGCCAATCTAGCTGTGCAACGCCGATCGTTCTTGTGGTCCATCGTCACCGAACACATCCAAAAAGCATCGAGCTTCAGCTGAAAATTGTGGAACGAAATCCAAATTCAGAAAATAAATTTTCGAATCTACGTAAGTTACCTTATTTGGATATTATGAATGTTTGATTGCATATTTTTATTGATTGAATTAGATCATCATGAAAATTGCACGTTGAGAAAATTGTGGACTTTTTAAACATATTTGCATATCTTTTGCATTAAATTAAGTTGATTTTGTCATATTTTCATGTGCCTTTACGATAACACCTATTGTACGAGAGCATCAAAATAACTTAATTTTTTTCAAAATTGTTCTCTAGAATATTTCTTGTCAAAATTCGTCATAGGAAATTCGGAAATTGAATTTCAATTCATTTGTAAAAATAAAAATTCACAAAAAAAATATCATATGAGATTTTTCGCAAAATATATATAGGCAATTATATAGCAAGATATGGTTTCTTAAAAACCATATCTTATATGTCATCGACTTTAAGAAGATAGGGTTTTTTAGAAATCCTATTGGATTAAATCACAAAAAATTATCTCAAAATTATCACAAAATGACAATTTTTTGGAAATGACAATTTTGCACCCCAAATTAAGTTTAACTAGCCAAATTTCCTATTTTGTGATTTTGCACCCCAAATTTTTGGAAATGACAATTTTTCAATTTTTTTGGAAATAACAAATTTCCTATTTCATAATATTTAAAATATTATGATATTTTTATGTTACGTATGGGTTGCTTTTGGCCTTTTAAAAATGCATTAAAAATACAAGAATTGGGCCAAGCTCAATGGTAGTTTTTTTTTTGTCTTAGACCAACCTTTCAAAAGCCAAGTTGTACACATGCCCAAATGTAGGTGTGATAGCCTTGTCCGAATCAATTTTTTAGAAATATAATAAATAAATAAATTTCAAAGTAAATAAAGGGAAATTTCCAACAATTCCAAAAAATTGTAAAAATTGTAATAGTTTATAAACATTCCCAAAAAGGGCAAATACGAAATGGCTCGATCCGGATCACTTGCGTATTATTAAATTTTATATTATTATGGAAATTTATTTCATATGTTAAATCTCGTATGCTAATTTGTTATGTGTAAGAAAAAGTATTTACTTTTAGATACAAAATAATTTGTACTTTCCTTATTTACCAAAATGTCGTTTAGCCACTTTTGCACTGTGCTTTATAGAGTAGTACAAAATGAATATGGATATGATTACGAATTCAAAGTCTGTGTTTCGCTTCATTCAATTTGCCGAACTCTCCCTTACGTGTTTCAATTTGCCGAACTCTCCCTCACTCCATTTTCACACTCGGTGCGTATTCTCCCTCGACAATTTATCATTACTTAGTGCGTGTTTTCACTCGACAGTTTAAAATAAGTTTTTGCATTGTTATTTTTTGTCAGTTTGTTAGACATAGATAGTATCTGAATATTGAATATAATATATCTGATTTGCATACTGAATTTAGTTGTGTGAATTATGTAAATTAGATATATGACATTTTTCCTATTATAATATCACAATTGTGCGATATTTATTACGTTCCTATGCTTTATTTGTAGACATGGCACAGAGGAATTACATACAGCCAGGACCTGAGAATGATTCGCTACTTACACGACAAGCTCGACATAGATCACAGGCCATATGGGACGCTGAGGTAATTTTACTCATTTAACAGTTGATATGTTATTTGTAACAACTATATCGTAATGAAATTGCTAGTAACGGTTAATTATATTTTATAGATAGATGAGAATCAAGTTCTTCGATGTCAGCGAGGTGCATCGACGCTACACGTAGATGAACTTGACGATCGCATTGTACAGTACCTGCGAAATTCAGGATTTTACGGGGTTTACTTAATGGGTTTTTGGCAAGTTGATTGGCATCTAATTACAGCTTTGGTCGAGCGGTGGAGGCCTGAGACTCACACCTTCCATATGCCAGAAGGTGAATGTACGATCACGCTGCAGGATATCGGAATTTTAACAGGGCTTCCCATTGATGGAGCTGCAGTTACTGGCCCCACTCAAAGGAATTGGGGCAGTCTTTGTGAGGATCTACTTGGTGACTGCCCACCCGGCTTTCGTGGTTCGACGGTAAAATTAAGCTGGCTAAGACAACGCTTTGCTGTAATTCCTGACAATGCTGACGATGTTACCATACTGCAGCATGCTAGGGCATTCATTCTCCGGTTACTTGGAGGATGTATCTTTTCCGACAAATCAGGTGCGAGGGTTAGTTTGATTTTCCTTACACTACTAGAGCACCTCGAGGATCCAACGCCATACAGTTGGGGTTCGGCAGCACTTGCATGGTTATATCGGGAGTTATGCAGTGCGACCGATCCATCAACGCATCAAATCGGTGGTGCTATACAAGTTTTACAGATTTGGGCATGGGATCGCTTCAATTGTGTCTCTCCATCCATCACAAACCGTGATCCTTTACCACATGCACCTCTTGGTAGTCGGTATGTGATCTATTCATTTTTTTAGTTCATGAGTCATAAATTCTTTCTAATGCGTATAATATATATTTATGTAACTGTTCTTATTTTTTCTTTATGCAGTTGGAGTCAAGCTCGACAGATCACAAGGATCCCCACACATACTTTGCCACATCTGCGCTACCAATTTGATAGAATGGCAGCCGCAGATGTAAGTAATGATACAAACCACCGAGTTCAATGTAATTTTAGCTTCTAAATTAATGCTCCATTTAATTTGATATGTTTTAATACGATAACAGATTACTTGGGAGCCCTACGATGAGATTATCCATACTCTACCAGATTACTGTCTGCAGGGAGAAAACGTTTGGAGGGCTCGTGTCCCACTCATTTGTTTCCACATTGTTGAGTGGCATTATGCAGATCGAGTACTTCGTCAGTTTGGTATGCAACAGTCAATACCTACTCCTCCTTGTGACCATACAGCCTTTCATGATATTGAATTAAGGCCAGTTGCAAAGAATTGGGTAGATTTGCATAGACAGTGGATTGATATATGGAACAGTCGTCTTGACCATATAGTGCATGGTGTTCATGCAACGGAGCCACTTTCGTATCATTCGCAATATATGGAGTGGTACCGTAGACACACACGGAGGTGGATTTCTTATAGAGGAGGTGCAATGGGTGCTGCAGTATGTGCAAATACTTATACTTTACTTCATTAATTTTCTTTTAGTAGCATAAGTTATTGGCATTTGATAACTTTTATTGACTTTGATTTTAATTAACAGGCTGATGGCCTGCAACAAATTTTTCAATTATGTTCCAATCCAGCTCGGGAGAACGTTCGGATTATAATGAGGATAGCTAGGGCAACGCTATACGCCTTCAATGAGGAGAGGCGAATAACAATGATTCCACCACCCGAACCACCACCTACATCAGCACCAAGTGGACCGCACGAGGATGACCTACCCGAGACTGTTCACTCGACCCGCCGGACCACTCGATCTCGTACAATTACTAATGCCATCCCTTATCCTTTGTCTTATCATACGACAGATTTTACTCAAGAGTTCACTCCGGAGTTCAACCAGACCGATTGCACTCCAGGGTTCAGCCAATTTGCCGGCCCATCTAATGAGGGATCAGATTTTGCCTTCCGCGATAATCAACAATCACAGACTCCAGCTAATTCTCCAATTTATTATGGATCTGATTTCTCCCCGCTTTACCCATCTTCTCCTACAGTAGGATTTGTACCGTCTGACCGTGGGATATTTTCTCAATTTCATGATGCGTCCACATCACAACCCCACCTTCCATCACATGATATGCCATCATCATCTACAAATCCTACTCCATCGGAACCGCATCATCGTTCTCCGTACAATTTTAGACGTGCTGAACAACGGAGACAACCTCGTTGCGGAACTGGGGGCCACGTAGGAAGACGATATCATCAGTGAATGTACTTAGAGCTGAGAATTGTTATCTATTATTACAACTTTGAATTGCTGGATGTTTTAGAATCATCGTTTGTTATCCACGTTCTATTAAATAAATAACGATTAAATAAATTAATTACATAGTTTAAATAATATCATGCTTGTCTGATTCAAGGAAGCGAAAAACCGTCGACTCCTACGCGATGGGTGGCAGAGTTTTTCATTCCAAAGCTCACCATTTTTTTAAGATTATTCTCCCCATTATTAAGCTTGTTATCCACGTTCTTTTATGATTGATATTTTTTGAATATTTTTTTATTAATTTTCTAACTAGTAAATAAATTAATTATATATATCTTAATTAATTTTTAAATCAATTGTTGACAATTATGTTATAAAAATAAGCTTCAAAAGCAAAAAATATATATTTACAAACTTATATAAATGTAAATGTTATTGATATAAAATAAATATATAAATAGTAAAAAAACTGAAATTAAAAAATTGCTATCGCACTGGCCCTATGAATATTTTTTATTAATTATTTACATAGTGAATAAATTATTTATATATTTTTTTATAAATAATTTAATTAATTATTGATAATTATGTTATAAAAATTAGCTTCAAAAGGAAAAAAATTATATTTAAAAATCTATATAAATAAAAAATTGAAAAAATAGTAAAATTTATGAAATTAAAAAAAGTTATCGTACCAGACCGTGAATATTCTTTATTAATTATTTACATAGTAAATTAATAAATTACTTATATGTTAATATCTTTTTTTATTAATTATTGATAATCATGTTATAACATTAATTTTCAAAAGGGAAAAAATTATATTTAAAATTTGATATAATATTAAATTATAAAACTAGGTAAAGATTATGAAATTTTAAAAAATTAATCGCACCGGCCCGTGAATATTCTTTATTATTTATTTACATATTGAATAAATTAAGTATGTATATCTTAATTAGATTTTCAATTAAATAGTGATAATTATGTTATATAAATAAGCTTCAAAAGGAAAAAAATTATATATCCAAAGTTATATATGTATAATTTTATAAAAACAAGTTAAAATTTACAAAATTTAAAAAAACAGCCGCACCGGCCTCATGATTTTTTTAAATTAATTATTTACATAGTCAATAACTTAATTACATACATCTTAATAAAATTTTCATTTAAATTGTTGATGATTATGTTATAAAAATAACCTTCAAAAGGAAAAAAAAATTAATATTTACAAACTTATATAAATATTAATTTATATAAACAAGTGAAAAAATATGAAATTACAAAAAAAAACTACCGCACCGGCCTCCTCAATATTATTTATTATTTATTTACATAGTAATAAATTGATTACATACATATTAATAAAATTTTCAATTAATTATTGATAATAATGTTATAAAAATAAGTTACAAAAGAAAAATTTTATATTTACAAAGTTATATAAATGTAAACTTATTAAAATTACCTAAATAAAAACATAATTTAAAACAAACTGCCTCACCGGCCTCCTAAATATTTTATTATTAGTTATATGCATAATTTATTTTTTATTTAATTATTAATAATTATGTTATAAAAATAACCTTCAAAAGAAAAAAAATTATATTTACAAAGTTATATAAATATAAAATTATCATAAAAACATATATTAAATTATGAAATTATAAAAAAATGCAACTGCACGGGAAAAAAAAATGCAACGGTACTAATTTATTAAGCGTGTTACCCATGTTCTTGTAATCTGAATATGTGTTCTTTACATATCTTATTAATTTTATTTTATGATTTAATTTTATCTTATTAATATTTTTATTTTATTTTAGTATCTTATTTTATGATTTTTTAATTTACATACTAAATAAACTAATTACATATTTCTTAATAAACTTTTAATTAATTATTGAGATTTAAGTTACTAAAATAAGCCTCAAAGTAAAAAAAAATATATTTGAAACGAAAAATTAATAAATTAATTATATACATATTAATTTGAAAAGGAAAATTTACATAGTCAATAAATTAATTACATATATATTAATGAAATTTTAATTAACTATTGATTATTATGTTATAAAAATAAGCTTCAAATGGAAAAAATTATATATAAATATTTATATAAATTTGAAATTATTACAAACGAGTCAAAAATTACAAAATTTAAATAAAATAAAGGTTTAAAATTAAGAAAAACCAAAAAAAAAAATTCGGCCGTGCCGCGGGGCCCGCGCGGCACTTTGAGTGCCGCGGCAAACCCAAAATGGGAAAAAAAAAATTTCCAACCTAAAATGGTAAAAAAAAAAAATATTAACCTAAATTGGAAAAAAACCCCAAAAATTTCC